>JAKTYL010000097.1:0-58739 GCA_030578715.1 Magnusiomyces tetraspermus
GGATCGGGGCGTCCCCTCTTGCCAGAGGACTCCAAACGTATGGGACTTGGGTCCCTCTCAGTATCATTGTTATCTTCGTTGTTTGTGGTCGGTGTGCTGATTACAGGAGATAAAGACTCCTCAGGCGTTTTGATTTGGTCATCAACATGCATTTCATCGTCTCGCGACGCTGAATTGATGTTTTCTTCCATTCTGTCTATTTGAGTATTGGGTCGCATATTAACTGTACTTCCTGGCTTTTCAACACATGTTCCGTCTCAAATAAGGCACAACCGACACGATCGCTTCTTGCCTCATCAACATAGGCCTTGCGGGAGTTTAGCCCGAATACAATTTAATTCATATCCACTTAACTCTCTTTGCTGGCTTCAGGGTTTATAATCCCATTATGAATTCAAAACTGTTTTTCGCACGGATTGTTCAAAAGTGTTATTTTTTATGAGTGCTAAATATCAACTGTATATCAATAAGCTTGAGTTTAGTGAGGTGCTGAACTTGACGAGCTCTGAACGTTTACTTGTGTTTGTTGTTTAATTCAGTAAAAAAAAAAAACAATGTTATAAAAACTTTATAAAAAATTACTTCTCGAGAGTTTTAAAATCCGCAAAAATTTATTAGATAATATTGAAAACTAAATAAAAGCACAAAGTATTAAATGTATTGACGGTTGAGCAAAGTCTCAGGAAATTTGGACATGACGAGTTTTTCCAGTTTGCAAACTCTCTGATTAGCTTTATCGCCAATGCTTGAGCCTTGGCCAATATGGGTATATTCGCCGACAAAATGAGAATTGAAATAGTAATAAATCATTTCCGGTTATTCCTCTTGGTTATTCAAAGAAAATATGTGTTCATCACTTTGCAACGAAATGGGAATAGTGTATGTTTCATTGCAAACCCTAATAAACAATACAAAAATGACTACAACTAGAAAATTGTTTCTTGCTAAAAAGCTCAAAGTTTGAAAAATTTTGTCAAAACACAAAGTTTTAGGAGATGCTGGAGATAAATTTGTTCCTGGATATTACTCTTTTGCATTTTAAAATGTATCGAATCAAACTTGGAAGTCTTCTTCTCTAAAGACTCAGGTGTTTCGTCAAGCATTAAGGGAATAGCCTTTAAAAAAGCTTTAAAATACTCATGTACTTTGATGACACTCAGTTCATTCACCCATTTCAATAAATCCTTATAAAAATCGCGAAAAGATGATTGATTGTAGCCTTCCTTCGGGTTGGAACCCTTCAACTCGACTTCCCCAGAGTACAAAGTTGGTCAACTACTTTTGATTTTCAAGGCGTGGACATTCTCTTGCCTTAATGTCGTATTGGAAAAGCTAGTTATAACCTCACTGCAAACCTTTTGGGAGTTTTTTGTTGCTTTTACCTCGCGCTCCATGACATTAGTTGAATTTGGAGGCAGGGGGCCAGTTGCCTCAATTGATGAAACAGCGTGAGCACTAGCTAGATGATGTGGCAATGGTACTCGCTTTAAATTTTGAATTGTTTCCTTGATATCTTTAAAGTCTACATTGTGACACCCAATTTGAGTTTCATATTCGTATCCAACATTTTTCCAAGACTCTTTAAGATAAGACAATAGGTCTCTCACAATTATGTGACAGGAAGTGAGCCTCATCAAGGTTGCCAAACCAGCAAACAATATCGAGGGCTTCACACCTGGCAGCTTCATATAATTGTCACCTTGGTTTGAACAATGGTGTTCGTGTTGTAGACAAAGATAATGGTTGAAAATCCGGTAGATAAAAGCTAAAAACCGAAAAGCTGCGCCTGTAACAGTACCAAAGTTACCGTGTAAAAATGGGCAAATTTCAATCTTTCGGTCTTTCACTTTGATGGATATTGTGTGATTTAGTTGCTGTAAAAAGCTTTAAAACTCGGGTTTTTCATTTACTGAAAAATTGAACGTTTCTATGAAGGTTCTCTTTTCCCCCTTATTCTTTTAAGTGGTTTGATCTTTTTTAATAAAAGCGAAAATTGTTGTTTTGTGACATTTTCATGAAAAGCGTGCATTTCATCAACAGCTACAGACTTTTCAATGTTCAGAGTAGGTAAGGAATAACGTCCAAGATACGGTGTAAGACTAGAAACACCAGTATTTTCCCTAAAACTTCTAGTGCATACCATAATAGGCAGATCTTTTTGATCCAACTCCTCAAAGTTTTCCTTGCTGTTTGCAAATTCTTCAGAACCCTTTCCAGTCCTAAGCTTCAAAGCTTCTTGACCAAAGCTATTATTGCCAGCATTAGGCAATTTTTTGCACTTTTCACAGGCAAAAGTAAAAACACCTTTCACCACCCCCCTGCCATCAGTTCCATGCATATTCTCGTACTTGTTTATGAAGCAAGTATTACAAGGAAAATCGCCAGCCAAGCCAAGCGCTTCACTTATGGCCGGAATGTCTCCTGATATTAAACAAAGGTGGGGGTATACAAATTTTATCGTTTGCGAAAATGAATCAAAAGCTTCTATACTTCTTTCTTCACACTCTTTGAATGCGTTAATTATTTGTTGGTGATAAATTCCTTTGTCAAGTGGGGATTGACTTTTGATTTCCTCGACCTTTTTGTGTTTGGTAGGGTATTTGTAAATGGGTATCCTATAATATGATTGCATTGGTGCTGGAAGGTTGTTGATGATTGAAATAATGTTTTGGTATTTAAGTTGAGATATTTCAATAACCATTCTTTTTGATGAGGGAACTGTTTTTGGAATATCAAAGTCTGAAGGAAAACCTGTATTCGAAACATAAAAGTTTTTCTGCGCAAGCTTAATAAGCCACGTTCCCTACGCAGTAGACAAAATGTACGGGCTGTCTGGATCAAAGTCGAAGGTTTTGTTGTTTGCGTTGTTCATCACTTGAGAAAAATGTTTATTCAAAAAGAATATTTTGATAGTTTCGACCAGCCAGCTAAAATAGACGTATGGAAATTCTTTCACCATCTTCAAAAAAAAAAAAAAAAAAAACATACTTGTAAATGTAGGTATGGCCCAATAATCAAATAATGACCGTTAAGACAAGTTTTTACTTTTCTAGAATCGGAATTACTGGTTATTTTCAACTTATCCAACTTTCCTAGGTCTCTCCGTACTTTGTTGGCTATTATATTAACTTCAACAGGCAGCTCTTTAATTATCTCTTTCTGCTCCGCTTCACTTATCCCCTAATCTTCAAGAAGGGTAATGAAGATAAAGATTGTAGCCGTTAAAACTTTTTCGTCAATACCAAACATTTTATTATCAAAGCTGCATTCCTTATGTTGCCTAACTACTTCATCATAATAATTAGTATGTAAAGGAAACGGCGATCTAGGTGTTTTACTTTGTTGTTCAGTGCTTTCAGGCACAGGGCTAGCCTGCAGTACAACCTTTGGCTGCTGCTCTTCCCCTTCGCTATCAGGGTTTCCCAAGTTTCCATGATCGCTCTCACTATTTGGCAAATAGTTTTGAATGTTGATGTTAGAGTTAGGGAATTCACGTCTTGTGCTTTCAGAATCGAGGGCAAAGCTAGTGTTTCCCTCATTATCAAAGCTGGAACAACTGTACACAGCATCCATGTATTCTCGAACACTGCCGCTAGTTGGGGACGAAGCGCCAGACTCTTCATCAATATCACCAGCGTCATAGGTAGAGTTATTATCAGTTGGTGATATATCAATTTCCAAAGCGGAAGAAGAGGCGGTTGCTTGTTCTATTTAGATTCCGAGGACAAGATTTCTATTACTTGGGTTTGAGGGCGGCAAGCGATGCTTGTCAGGTAATGAGCCCATTACTTTTCTTTTACTATTCCTATTCTTATCAGAAGAGAGCTCCGAACATTATTGCTAACGCTATTAACCAAATCTTTTTGGTTTGAAGCCTTTATGGCTTTAGTGCAAGAATAAGGAGATATCTTGGTTGATAACTTCATCTTTGATAGCTTGGGTAATGAGCACTGCAGCAGCCCGTGGGAATAACGAAGTTTCACGACATATCCAATTGATTAGTTCTGCGGCTTGATCTATCATTCCAACTATGCTCTTGGGCATTTCATCGATTAACGCTGGTCTGGAAAGAATTTGTACAGCTCTTTCTAAAGAGCAGCTACAAGGATGTGGTGACCCACTCATATTCGACAAGCTAAGTAACAAGTCTAAATAGTTTAACTGTCTATGTAATTGCCAATGAATTAATGAATATCACCAAACTAGGTCAATAATCAAATAAAATTTAAATTACATTTGTATTTATAGCAGAAGTGACGTCAAAAAACTCTGACCTATCGGAATCAAAAAAAAAAAAAAAGATCTTTAGAAAATTTTCATCCAAAAATAGGGTACAAATATTTCTTGACCTCAACAATTTCTTATCCCTTTCTATTTCTCTTCGTCATCATTAACGCTGTTTTTTTCTTTCTTCATCATTATTATCTTGTTGATAATGGCCTACAGTTATGCTGACAGTACAGTCATTATTATTTAGTTTATATAGTTTAATATATTTTTTATTTTCTTTTAAATTTAATACTGGATTCCAGTGGAATCCCGAGGAACTCGAACCAAACTGTAGATATTAATCCAGTCCATTCATTGGCCCAAATTTCATTTTATGAGGCCAACTGAAGCAAAGCATTTTGAGCTTCAGCTTTTAATTTCACGTGAATGTCCCTTAAATATAACCTAAGCTTTTGATTTTCAACCTCCAGGATGAGAGTCACGTTCTCTTCTCGCGAAAAATTGTATGTAAGTCTACTTTTTGACGACGCAAAATCTGTATACAAAAAAAGGGCTGCCGTGAGCATTACGAAAACGTAGGTGGATTCGAGAAACACAGCAACATTGAAAAAGGAAAAAGACAGTGATATGAGTTCAAACAAGAACCAAATACAGTTAACAACAGTAAAGCGGAAACAGGCAAAAGACAAGTGAAACCAGGGCAAGCACAGACAAATTAATTTGGAGAGACATATCGTATGAGTGATTATAAATTGTCGCCAAAAGTTGTTTCATTGATGATGAATGAAATTGAGTAATTGAGCTCGTACCTGAAGATTCACATTCCTTTGAAAACCGTTTTTTTGGTTGCATACTTGACAGGGTCATAGGCAAAAAATTTCAAGCACAAAGTTGTGTCACTTGCTGTTGTACCAAACGTAAAAAAAGTTACTTCAAGAGGTGATGTAAATCCGAATCATGATGGGAATGCAGGAAAAGGTTAAATTGAAAGGGGGAAAAAAAACATGAGAAATAATTTTAAAAAAAAAGCCAAGGTATGTGTTAACGGTTTCAGCCCTGGGGTTTGTGAGCTTTTCTAATGGTGGTCAAGATATAATCACGCCAGGATTCATGTACAAGGTTAAATACTGTTTGAACCATCCACTAGATCGAGCAAATAAGGTGCTTTAGCTTTGTATGAGACGCCGAGTCTGGTACTCAATAGATCTTGATGTTTCCGGCACTTCTGTAAGACATCTCAGATCGTTGGTGATTATGAGATGATTATGGATGTGTTTTATAAAGATGGTGATCTTCACTAGCGCTTGAATTGGTTTTTCTAAGACCACTTGAAAAAGAAGTTTACGATAGTTTGTGCAAGTAAGTTTAGAGTCAGCATTTAATATGGAAATACGAATGACTTCGAGTTAAAAACCCCCGGCACCTACACATACGCCTTTTAGAAACTAGCGAAGCACATTTTCAGTCATTCATCTGGCATCAACAATTACTAATACTAGAATAGTTTACATGTATACCAGGCAATTTCTCTCCTATAAAGAGTATCGCGTAAACAAGCAAGTGAAGAGCGTGTAATCAAATAAACCGCCCTGACCCACATGAGCAGGCCCGGCTGGCATAAACAACCAATATCGCACAACGTCGACAAAAATCCCAAAAGTTACACCAGAACCGAAGCACAAAATAAAGGCTAGTACGAAGGCCGTATTTTTGGAAATATAATTTTCTTCTACACAAAGTGGTTCTTGCTGTCGAAATAAGATGAAAACTGGACACTAGCTCCGCAGAATAATCACAGTAGTGAATTGAACACAACAAAGACGATAAAAACGAAGAAGACAGCGATCGTGATCAAGATTAGGATAATTAAGATGGTTTACTAAAGAAAAAGAAATAAAGTAAAATAAAAATGTCTAAAGATTGTTTTCGTAAAACTTTTTTATTTTTTTTTTGAATGAGAACTATATACGGACTGTATCAAGAGAGATGAAAAACATAAATCAAAGCCCAAACGGGTAATTTTCACGTGGAGTAAGTGATGAAAAAACACTTGAAGACCCGGGTTAATTGGTGTTTAAATCTATTTTCTGGTCAATTGTTAACATTTTTTTTTTTTTTTTTTGACGTATGCTTTTATTAAATCATTCAATTATTTTTTTTCCAAATTTCACACTGACGTGTATGTTTCAGGTTTATTTGTACATAGTTTCCTTCAATCTACAACCAAAAAGTTGGTGGAGTAACAGAATGGTTGGAAAGAGAAATTTGTACAGGAGAACAGGCATACACTTCAGCCTGTTTATCTTTGCAAGAATCCAAAAAGAAAGAGCATATTAGAATGAATATAGTGATAATTGAATAGATGGATCTTAACAACATCCAGATCCAGCGATATAAGGGTTTGCATAAAACAGTGCTGAATCGTGGTTTTAATCCATATTATCCAAATATTTATCCACGTATGGCTTTGTAGAATGAATATACCAGATTTACATTAGCTTAACCTGGTCAAAACGCATTAGCATCGTAGAAAACGTGAATACAAAATACAACTTAGTATCATAAATGGGGGAGTTCTCTCGTTTACGAGCTCACTGAGAGTTGTTTTTTCCGGCAGCTCTAATGAAAAGGATATATATTGAATAAAAAGAACAGGTGTGTCAAGAATTGATACCAGATATCGCATAATCATCGCTTCCGTAGAAGCCTTCAAGAAGTGATGATCTTCTTCTGCTTCTTTGTAGTATAGTTCTAGTTGAAGTCTATACATGAAATAATCAACAAACAGCCTTGCGTCTATGTTGGTTTTTTTTTTTTTTTTTTTTTTTTCCATACCACTGGATATCTTTGAAATTGTCAAGGCCAAGAAAGAATGAATTAAAACAAGTTAAAAAGAATCCACCCGGCAATAACCCATATAGGTCAGGTTAATAATAATTGTAAATATGTGTAGTTGAGTACAAATCGGAAACAACCTGAATGGTTTTACTAAATGGGTTTTCCAAACTGGTTTTTTTTTTTTTTTTTTTTTTTCCTTTATGCCTTACGAGATGGTCAAAGCGTTCAGATTAAACCGGTTCAGGCAAGATCTCTGCACAGACACAGACACACCCGCAATCACATGGACACAAACAAAAATATCCTATTTTTACACACACACATGTATATATCGGATATTCTTGTATTGTGTCGTGCTAGTGATTAAACTCTAAGCGTTAGTCAAAAACCTGAAGACGAAATAATGAATAAAGTCTAGTCTAGGGCTTTGACTAGGAGTTTACTTTATGTATTTAGTTTCATGTGTGAATCCATGTATATGTACGCTTTCAACGACACAATTCTGTCTTAAATTGATCTTTTCACCATTTAATTATTAGAAAATCATTATAGCAAGCTCAGTCCTAGTAAAGTGGGCTAGTTTACTATCCCTGCTACTACTATTATCATAACTATACGTTTTTTTTGTCTAGCACACACCGACTTTGGTTTCACCTTATACAGCAGACTTTTGGATTAGAAAACAATAGTACGACAAAGGTGTAATGCAAACAGATAAGTAAAGGGAAGAGATTAAAAAAAAAAGAAAAACAACGAAAAGGGCAAAAGAGAGACAAACAAAGATTAGTTATCCAAATATCTGCGACTCCATTAAATACAATACCATAAATTCAAAGAGGATTTGAGACGAGAGGTTTTAAATAAAAGGCAAATATTAACTACGCCATTGCTTTCAATTAGACCAATATTTGCAAGAACTAAAGCAACAATGACAAAACAATAGTACCTGAGGTTGATGTTGGGGATGATGTCACTTGTTGGCGTTTTCTAATTTAGTAGTATTCAAGTATACGAATGTGGCTGTAAGTAGTTGTAAACAGTTTTGAATGAGTTTACATGTTCACAAATGAGCTGGTGCTTAGTTGAAAACGTTGAGCGAACGTGTCACTATCAATTGAAGCATTGAGAGTTGTAATAATGATAATAACAATAATAATAAAAAAACATTACTATTTGTTTCTTTTTATCAAAATATCAAATTAAGAATTAAAAAGTACATAGAACCAAAAAAATCAAGAAAAAATGTTTACAATAATTATCAACAAGTTGCTACTCTGAAAATGGCTGAGAATTACGAATAACAAATCTCGTCATCAGAGTGGCATATCCACAAGTTTCCCAATTCAACAAAGCTTTTTTTTTTTTTTGAATCCAAAGAAAAGAAAAGAAAAGAATGACGCTCAGGCGGTCTTCGTAAAAAAAAATCAAAAAAAAAAAAAGACGAAGATGTATCCAAGTGTTTATGTTTAGTTTGGTTTATTTGTGTAGTATTTTTTTTTTTGTTTTTATGTATCAAAGTTTAAAAGAATAGGGTGATAAATTTTTTTTTACACATTTATAGATTAATTTGGCAAGCGTGTAGAGTGAAAGAAGAAATTAAAGGGTAAGGAAAAAAAATAAAAAAAGAAATATAGAAACACAGCTGATAAAGAAGGAAGCCAAGGAAAATCGATATGGAAGAATTTTAGAATGCTTTTAGAAAGATTTTTTACAAAAATAAAGGTAGTCCCCTTTTAAACGAGGACAGGGAAATTAATAGAAATTAATAGAAACAAAAAAAAAGAATAAGCAGAAGAAAGACTAGCAAAAGAAAAGAAATGGCTAAAAACGGAAATGGAAGGTTTTTGAAGGAGATACGAATCAAAAAAATAAATAAAAAGAAGAAGTAGATCATTGACTAAATAACAATTTCAGGGAAAAATAGGGATTTTTTAAAAAAAAGAATAAGCATTTGAAATGTAGAACTGAAGAATAAGGATTAAGATGATGGCTTAATGATTGATCTACACAGCCAGTCTTATCAACAAAATGAAACCAATTAGTAAGCCGGTGTTGATTAGAGGACGTGTTCAATTCGTGAATTCATGAACTTGTGCCAATGCTTCGAGGTCTATGTATGGAATGCAATAATCCACCCTCTCCTCTTGTTTATTGAAAGCTCCTTTTGATGGTTGGTATAGTTAGCTTTTGCTAATTGTTGTAGTCTTGTAGCACAAGCAGATCCATTATTTTCATGTTTCATGGTCGAGCCAGTCTTGTCAATAACTCTCGCTACTGCTGTTGATCTCACAATGCCTTTGGAAGTTGTTAATGTCAAACGAGCCAATTGGCTTGAACAAGTAAGTGAGGGGCTATGAACTTGAAACCTTTGAAATAAAGATTGTTTCCAATCAAAATTAATGTTTTTAATTGCAACCCTGAACCATTTAGTTTAGAAAAGTAAGTAATGGTCGTGAACGCTTGCTTTAGAAGTTTTCAAAGAGAAGTTGAGACGTAAAACGTTTTGAAACGATTGCTAGATTATTACTTTGATTACTTGGCTATTCGAGCGCCGGACTTCAAGCTGTTAATATCTACTACCTGCCACACATCTAAAAAGTTGTACATTAATGACTTTCTTATCAACCATGAGCCAATTATTGTCAACCTTGTATAAGGACAATATATATATCTGTGTCTTGCCATCCTCTTGAAGTATTATTTAAAAAAGGTTTAATAAAAGCCGAACTAGAAGTTTTACAGAAACTTGTTTCAAAAAGACTTTTGACTAGTTTTTTTTTTTTTTTTTTTTTTTTTTTTTTTTTTTTTTTTTTGTCTCAAAATTGTCCCAAAGATGGGCCAGGTAAATCCTCATTGCAATTATTTCGCGTCATTTGCTTATTTCATCATTTTTCATTTTCCCAGTCTTTTGCACAATAACGGTCAGGATTTGTAGAGTACCCCCATTCTCTTCATCCACGCCTAAAAACCCAGATATGGTGTTCTTCCTTCAGATTTAGTGTGAGAATCACCATCTAACATGATTTAATTTTTTTTGGTATAGCTCAGTTTTGAACTTCTTACTCATGTAATCTTCAGCCACATGTACTGTTTTTGTTTTTTTTTTTTAGCCCTTGAACGTCCATTGAAAAATATATATTTCTCCAAAAAAGCTGAATATGCAAAAGAATGTTGAAAAGTATATATTTTTGGTAAACTTTGGGCAATCTTGAGAGAGTATATAAGGCAAGAAGGATATCCTGTTGAGGAGATTTCATTTCTATTCCAAAAAAGTTTTTTTTCACAGTATTCCTGAATCTTTCAAAAAAAAAAAAAAAAAAAAAAAAAGTCCTTCAACAGATTTTGAACAATCTTGGATATTTATTCATTTCGCCATAGAGTTAACGTCAGAAAGCAAATAACGATGATGAATACTGTTATCACCGACATCAACAACACTGGTATTGCCTCCAACACTGGTATTATTAGCCATGCTTCCAAGCCCAGCACCACCACCTGTTCCCATCTCAAGTTCTTTACCAAAAAAGTGACCAGTCTTCGTTGGCTAAACCCTAAGAACCTCAAATGGCTCAAACTGAGTTCCTCTTTGGTATCATCACCTTCTAATTCTTTTTTGATATCGCCTCCTACTTTGGTATACTCTTCGCCAACGTTGGTATTAGTGACTGAGCCTCAAGTCGTTGGTGCAGATTTATCAACGTTAGCCTTTAGCTCATCCTCAATTTTCAACTCCAGTGTTGCTTCAATCTCAAACTCTAGTTCAGACTTTAGTTCAGACTTTAGCTCAAACTCTAGCTTAATTTCATCTTCAAGCTTCGGGCACAGCCAAACCCTCACAAGCACACAAACAAGTGTCCACAGTCTCAGCAGCAACAGCCATAAGAGCTATAATAACCCCAAATCGATCATGTTGGCCGTCAATGAGCAAATGACGTCTGTCCACTTGTATTCCGTCAAGTTTGAAGAAACGTCCCGAAAAGAAGGAAGGTGTGAGATATGTGAGAGAAGAAGAAAGGACGGGAATAAAGACTGGCGAGGGGTCAAACCGTTGAGACGCAAGCCTACTCCAGTTCCCAAGAAAAAAAGGACAATCAAATCTAGTCTTTTTGGTTCTTGAATGCAAACCTTCTCACAGCCCAAAAGCCACGAGGCTTAGAGTCAAAAGTCATCAGCGCAGAGCTCCAAGGCCAAAGTCTTGGGTCCAATGTCAACAGACCCAACTCCTGGGCATGTTTTAAAACGTAAAGTAAAATAAAGTAAAATAAAATATAATAAAGTAAAATAAAAAGCCCAAGACTAGGAACGAGGCCTGAATAAGGTGGGAAATAAGGTGTTTCTGGAATGGCCCGACTGAGTCAAGTTCGCATGTGGCAATTGGAAAAAAAAAAAAATAACAAGTGTTGGGATTCAACAAGCCAACAAACGTGGTTCAACAACCGCCATTAACATGCATTATTAGGTAATCCGCTAGTCATAATCAATAAATTAACAACGCTATTAAATTAACAGCGTCATCTGACGTCTTTTTACATTTTATTAAACTTTTATTTTGATTTTTATTTTATTTAACGTTTATTTTTATTTTTATTTAACTTTTTTTTTATTTTTATTTTTTTTTTGCCGAGAAAAGCACAAACCCGTCACGAGACTAATTCCCAACTATATAAATACACATCCAAATCCGCTAAAAGACCCCTCTTTTTTTTTTTCTTTGATCCCTCTGCCTAATTCATTCTCAACTCTGTTTTTTTATTGTACACTTTCGACTGTTTTGTCTACAATACACGGCTCCGTGTGTATCCTCTTTTGTTCTCAATAACTAAACCCACTTCTACTCAGCCATCAGCTCGCTTTAGTTTCTTTATTCATGACTGTCAAGCTCCGCATCAACACCAAAGGCCCCTCAAGCGTGCCAATCGGTCCTGCCGAGCCCGGCGAGACTGCCCCTCGTCGTAATGCCGGGTCCAAAGACGGACCCTGGCGCTACCCCGACAACAACCCCGAAATGAACACTGTCTACAATCTCCTGAAATGGTCGGTCCGCGAGTACGGCTCCCACGACGCCATGGGCTCGCGTTCCATTGTCGCCGAGCACGAGGAAGAAAAACAAGTGTCGAAAAAAGTCGACGGCAAAATTGTCAAGGTCCCCAAGAAATGGACCTTTTTCGAGCTCTCTCCTTACACCTACATCTCCTACAACCAGCTTTTACAGACTGTGCAGCAGTTCGCGGCAGGCCTCTTGTTCCTGGGCATTGAGCCAAAAGGCGTTGAAAAGTTTCACATTTACGCTCAGACCTCGGCTAAATGGCTGCAGACGGCGCTGGCGTGCAATGCCAACGGTATTCCGGTTGCCACTGCTTACGACACGCTTGGCGAAGAAGGTTTGACCCACGCGCTGTGCGAAACTGGCTCGGTTGGCATGTTTTGCGACAATGCCATTTTGGGCACTTTGGCCAAGCCTCTGGTCAAGGCTAAGAATGTCAGGGTTATTGTGACTGCTGACCGAATTGAAAACATTGACCAGAACGAGGCTGCAAAGAGCATCTGGGCCGTCAACCCTGATGTCAAAATCCTCTCGTTTGATATGGTTGTGTCGCTCGGCCAGGAAAATTACACCGAGCCCATTGGACCCGACCCATCAGACGTGGCCTTGATTATGTATACCTCGGGCTCCACCGGAACTCCCAAGGGCGTCGTGCTGACCCATGCCAACGTTGTTGCTGCTGTTGGTGGTGTCTCGGGCAATATCGGTCACGACCTGGTTCCTCCCGGGTCCCGCTTGCTTGCGTACCTTCCCCTGGCCCACATTCTGGAATTCACCTTTGAGCTGGCGGTGCTGTTTTGGGGTGGCGTGCTCGGGTACGGAACTGTTAAAACGATTTCCGACACTTCAGTACGCAAATGCAACGGCGACATCCGCGAGTTTAAGCCCCACGTTATGGTCGGTGTTCCTGCGGTTTGGGAAACTGTGCGCAAAGGTATCATGCACAAGATTGGTGAGCTTCCGCCATTTACGCAGAAGATCTTTTGGGCGGCGTACAGAACTAAGCTCCGTTTGATGTACCGCAACTTGCCATGCCCTTTGGTCGACAATCTCATTTTCAAAAAGATTAAGGACGCGACTGGTGGCAATTTACGACTAGTCCTTAATGGCGGTGCTGCTGTTTCTAAAGTCACACAAGAGTTTGTCACGACTCTGTTGGCGCCAATGGTTATTGGCTACGGATTGACCGAAACTAACGCCATGTGCTGTTTGATGACGCCCAAGCACTTTTCGTTTGACAATGCTGGCGAACTTACCCACTCTGTCACTGTCAAGCTTATCGACGTCCCTGAAGCCGGCTACTTTGCCAAAGACAACCAGGGCGAGGTGTGCATTTCGAGTCCAGCGACTGCTGTTGAGTACTACAAGAACCAACAAGAAACCGACGCGGCCTTTTTCAAAGACGGGTACTTCCATACTGGCGACATTGGCGAATGGACTGCGAACGGTAACCTGAAGCTGATTGACCGTCGCAAGAATTTAATTAAAACACTTAATGGTGAATACATTGCGTTGGAGAAGTTGGAAAGTGTGTATAGGTCCAACAAGTATGTGGCCAACTTGTGTGTTTATGCAGACGAGCAGCATGTCAAACCTGTTGCTATTGTGATGCCTAACCCGGTCGCTGTCAACAAGTTTGCAGACTCTCGACATATCGAGCACCACGAGGATATGGCCCACGACCCAGTCATCATGAACGAAATTGAGCAAAGCATTGTGAAGACTGGCCAAGAAAACGGGTTCAAAGGCATTGAACTGTTGCAGGGTATTGTAATCTCCAAGGTGGAGTGGACTGCGCAGAACGGGTTCTTGACGTCTGCACAAAAGTTGGACAGAAAAAAGATTTTGGCTGATAACAAGGCGGAAGTTGATCGTGTTTACGCTTGATTTTGGAATGGCTTATTTCGTTTTTATTTTATTTAATATCTAGTTCTCTTAATTTAATTTAATGTAATTTAATTCAATTCAATTCAATCAATCAATACTCGTAAAAACCCCTTCCACTCTTCTTTCCCATCCATCCAGCATCAACCATTCGTCCCAACAACACTGATGGTCTATACTTTGAATCTCCAGTATCCTTATACAACACATTCATAATCGCCAAGCACGTATCCAACCCAATAAAGTCCGCAAGCTTCAACGGTCCCATTGGCATCGCACATCCATTGACCATCATCGAGTCAATGTCCTCTTTGCTTCCGATTCCAGTCTCCAAGCAGATAATCGCTTCATTGATATAAGGCATCAGGATTCTGTTAGCGATAAATCCTGGCGTATCTTTGGACACAGACGCCACTTTAGCCATTCCGGTTCCATCTTTGCCAGTCACGAAATCAACCACGCTTTGCACTGTGCTCTTACTCGTCTGCTGAGCTTCAATAATTTCGACACCGCGCTGCACAGGCACCGGGTTCATAAAATGTGCAGCCACAACTCTTTCTTCTGCACCTTTTGCGGCAGCCGCAATCTTGGTGATCGAAATTGACGACGTGTTGGTCGCAAGTATACAGTCCTGCTTGACCAGCTGTGCCAACTCCCCAAAAATCTTCATCTTCAAGTCGACAATCTCAGGCACAGCCTCAATCACCAAATCAACGTCCTTCACTGCATCGCCCATCTCTGTGTACCCAACTATTCTGGCGTCAATGTCGGCGGCTGCAGACTCAGTGAGCCTGCCTTTGGAAACGTCTTTGGCGAGCAGAGATTGGAGAAACTTGCGGGCTTTGGAGAGTGACGCGTCAGATGTGTCGACAAGGTTGACGGGGATTTGGGCTTTTGATGCTGCTACGAGTGCAATTCCGAGGCCCTAAAAAAAAAGAAAAGAAAAACAGCAGGAGATGGGTTAGTAAAGCAAAGGCAACAGCATGAAAGAGAGGGAGTTTTTACAGCTTACCATTTGACCGCCCCCGATGACAGCCAGTTTTTCAATCTTTTTGTAGTTGACAGAGCAGCTGCTAAAAAGACGATTAGACACGCAAGCCTTAGTCCAGCTGTTCGAGCCGCAGGTCTTGAGATTTGTCTTTGTCAATTGGCGCAACATGATTGATGTAACTGAGTATTAAATATTAATATCAATTGAGTATGGTGAACGGCTTAGTTGGGGAGAGCAAAAAGAGAGGGTAAGAAGAAACGAAAGCGAGTGTGAGGAAAAAAAGGGAGTAACCGAGGACTCGAGCCGTTTATATATGAGAGCTGCTATTAGTGAGTGTAGCGGTGTGTGCGTGCTTTGTCCATTGAAGAGCCGGGGTAGCGTTTGTGTGTGGGGTCCAAAAGGGAAGACGGACGGAGGCTACAGAATTTACATGTGTGAACTGAGGACGCACAACTAGAATCGCTCGGTTAGATTTCGGATGCCGCTGGTCACATGAAAGTCACATTACTCATTACTTTTCTGTGTCACGCAAGGGTCATGTGACGTAAATAGCCGAGAGAGAGAACCCTATTGCGCCCTAAGAACGAGAAACTTACCCGGCCCCGGATTGTTTGGGTATCACGTGGATGGTCTTTTTATTTTTGTATATAAACCCACAACTTACTTTTTTTTTTTTGCTGGTTTCTTTTCTCTGGACCTTTCTTTATGCACATTCACCACGAATTGGTGTGTCATATGTATTGCTGGAAGTAGCGGTACCATAATGGAACTAAATATTCCTTCTTGCGTTTTATGGTAAGTTCGAATTACTAGATGGTGTTATTTTACGCACTCGTTCCCTACTCCTGAGCTTTCACACGCCATGAGATCAAAGAGAAATACAATACACATAGTACAATGATGACCATCAAGATAGGGACAACTGAGACATTGTACTTTTAACTAAGCGAATGTTGTTGATGTTGTTATCTTTTTAGCTAGATTTTATCTGAATATATATATATGTGTGTGTTTGTATATATATCTCTTTTTGGCTTGATTGTGAAAAGAGAAGGAATGAGAACTAGCGATTTGTTATTGGGGGGTTTAGTGACTAACATAACTTTATAGATTTTTATATGGTAGATATCAAAAGTGTATGGAAGGAAAGAAACATGTTGTTAAAATGTTAGATAGAAAAAGTTTAATATAATTTGAAAAAAAAAAAAAATTTGCTGTGTATTTGTAGATAATTTTGTTTGGAGAATTCCATGATATGGAAAGTCTTTCTTGAATATCGTATCAAAACGTCATTGTTCAGCACTACTTCTACAATGCTTAATGAGTGACTGTGTGTATGTCTGTCAACGGTTTGTTAGAACCTACGGATAAGCGTCATGGACTCTATTTGACTCAAATGCTACTCACTCCGAAACCTTTCAAACTAACGTAAAGTTCTGTCTGGTTATATATGTGTTTCTTTTGTCAATTGCTAGTAGTGATAGTTGTAACCACACTTCCCATAATGACTTTAGCAACAGGTGAAATTGTATCCATGTTTGCTTGTTTCTAAATTGTAAATTATAAATTGGTCATAAACTTTTCATTCAAATCATCTATTCTAAAATCAATTACTTCTTCTAAAGTTTTTGAAATGCCTTTATGAGTCAACATTCTTAAAGATAATAACAATTAGACTAGTAATAAAGTAATAATAAAAATAAGGTAAAACCGTTTAAAAAAATATGTACAAAATCTTAAAGAATAATAATAAAATAAACCCGTCATTCACTTTTTTCACATCCTTTTAACCAACTCTTCGTAGATACACCACGAAATTCCGGCCGCCATTGCTTTTCTCGACAATCTCAGCGACAACCCGTCAAACAATCCTTTGAACCCTTCTTCGCGCACAATGCCCGTGACTGCAGACCACACAGAAGGGTACCTGACGGGATCAAGCTGCACTCGGGTCTTGATGGTATCAAAAGGACCAGTCAGGGTAGTTGCCATGCCTGCCGACAAAACTGCAGACGACGAATTGATGAGCGCCGAAGTTGAGGTATTAAAAAGGCGTTCTTTATCCTTGCCAATGCTTAGGGTATCATTTTTGCTAATACTAACATTGTTGTTGTTATTATTTGTATCAACACCAAACAACGTCGCAGACTTTGACAACACGTCTTTCCACATTTCATAAAACAAGACATAAAGTCCGGCGTTCGGCGCGTCTCGCAAAAAGGTCACTCCCCAGCCTTTGAAAAAGCCAGGCACGCCGTGGGACGCGTAAATGTCAGTGACAGCATGCATCAAAGAAGTGTACTGGAATAACGAAGATTCAAACCGGACTTTAACAACAGTCACTGGCATTGTGATAAACCCTACAATTCCACGCACTATTGCTCCTGACGCGAGATTGGCGTACATGGGAAGTTTTGGAAGCGAAGAAGAAGAAGAGGAAGACGCCGAGTTTTTTGAGAATATGGGTGAATTGGAAAGGTATGTGCGTGTGGAATTGAGCATGGTCAAGTAAAGTGCGGAACCTACTGAGGTTCTTATTGCAGACGCAGAAGTTCCACGCCACAAGGCACCTACTGACGGGATTTCTTTAAGTGCTTGACGGAGAGATTTCGTTGAAGCAGCAGCAGCAGCGCTAGCATTGGCATTTGCAGATCCAGGCCCAGGCGTTATCTTTTGTTGCTGCTGAATTCGGGTCTTGAGCAAATCAAGAGGTTGCAAAAGCACAGAAGAGGTTAAGCCAGACACAAACCCGGCCGCCAAATGAGACTGTGTAGAAACTTTTTTGTGGGTCGGCTTTAAAGAAGGTGGCGAAGTTGTTGAAGACATGGGAAAATGAGTGAAAACTGGGTAATGAGCGTATGAATGTGATGAAAGGTTAAAAGATTGGATAAAGGAAGAGTGAAAAAGTATAATCGGAAAATGAAAATAAGTGGAGGCCGAAAAATTAAATGTCAGAAAAAAAAAAGAACCAATCAACCAGCGTGTAGTGATTTCCAACTCTTTCAACACGCCAAAATTCACCCTTCTTCATCAATAACAAGTATTTTTTGAAACCCATATCAAATTTCCAAGTCAGTAACTTTGACTTTGAAAGCCTCCATTTCTTTCAAACTTTTTGCATTCAAGACAATTGAACCGACTAAAACCGATGCTCGAACATTGTTAACAGGTTTTAATGCAAAAAGGCGTGCGGCTGCGCCAAAAGTGGAGTTGGAGCTGGGTGTAAAACTATTAGTACTATTAGCAGGGTCGGGATTGTTAGGTTTGAGACTGACGGGAATACGGTCTGGGTTAACGAAATCAACTAAGATGGGCCGTTCAAAATCAATCCACCATAACAGTTCGTTATCTTCTTCGTCGCCATGGTCAGCACTGCCTTTTTGCTCTTCTCCACAGGCTTTCATCAACACACTGGTCTCGCTTTTCTTCATCAGCTCTGGAACCGAAACTTCGACCTCATTGAACGTTCCGACACCCACTAATCCAATTCCATGAAATTTTAAAAAAGATTCCTTGACGGATATTATTAGTGCATAGATGGCTTGCCGCTGCCGACGGGTTGGATATCCGCGTACAGTCTCTAATTCGCGAGAAGTCAACATCATTTCATCAAGGTATGAGGAATCAAGGGTATCGAAATCAGTGAGCGAATTGAGCTCAATTAAATCAATTCCTAACTCGTCACCAATTCTAATTCTATCACAGTTACTATCAAGCCCATCATTGATTCGCTTTATACACATCATTGCTGTTCCGCTCTCGTTTGTCGCGTTAAACGAAACACCTGGGTATCTAGGTTTCTTTGAAATTGCGCTCTTAACTTCACCATTTGCCCTCTTTTCTTCATCTTGACCAACACTTATCTCCCCAGCAGTTTCTTTAGTTGTTCCTTCGCCTTTGTTTTCAATTGACTTTTTCAATGTCTTTTCAATTCCATATTTAATCAACCCTTTTGTCACTCTTTTTTCGTACTCGACCATCGCCAATACCGATTCTTTATAATTGGCTTGTGATATTACGGCATGACTGCTAAACGTTGTAGCGTATATGTTTATCATTGATAATGTTAGTAACGTTAATGTAAAGTTAGAAGTAAAAGAAAGAGAGAACAAAAAAAAAAAAAAAAAAAAAAAAAAAAAAAAAAAAAAAAAAAAAAAAAAAAAAAAAAAAAAAAAAAAAAAAAAAAAAAAAAAAAAAAAAAAAAAAAAAAAAAAAAAAAAAAGATTATAGGTGTGCTTAAATTCTAGTATGTTCAGTGTACAAAAAAAAAAAAATAAAAAAAATAAAAGGAAAGTCACACACCCCAAAAATACATACCTCATATAAACATATGTAAACCGTGCAGCATCACCGATAATTCACATTAAAGTTGAAAACGTATATTCCATTCGTCTATGAAACCCTGTATAAAAATAATAATAATAATAAAATTACTTGAAAAATAAAGCAAGTAAAACTCAAAGAAACAAAACCATGTATATATTTCAGCTTATTAAAGCAAACAAACATTTCATGTCCTTGACCACTCGTCACCTCCAAATGGATTCACATGCTTTCCTAACCATTGAAGTGGGCTTTCATAAATACTCGTTTTGTCAGTCGAGATACAGCTGATATTATCACCGTCCGTAAGACTACCATCTGTACAACTGTTGCTTGGGCTCACAGTTTTAGACTTATCTTGACACCCACAATCTGCGTCAGTATTAGCCTTTTGTTTTTCAAGATCAATCAAATAACTAGGTACTCCTTCCGCCATCAACTCCTCAATTTCAGCCAACCTCTTGTCGCAGCTATTGTTGTTATTAACTCTGTTGTAAGGCTTTCTGCCAAATGGTGATCCAGTATTCGCAATAGGTTCCAGGTCTGACGACAATATCTGGATATTCAACACACTCCTCAATGCCTCTTGTCGTTCACTTTTTGGGTTAACGCTCAACGTTAAATCTTTTCCTGAGTTTTTTACTGTCATTTCTTGTATTTCTTCTTCTTCATCATCATTTGATGACTGAGAAAGTGTGCTATTAGATTCAACATCCCTAAACAACTTCAGGTTGGAAAACTCTTGCACAATCTCCTTGTCTTTATTGTCATCAGCAACTACCAATTTGTCCTCAGGTTTTGTCATCGCCGCACAGTTGAAACTATTTTTACCAACATCATGGTCCTGTTTTTTTGGATGCTGGAAAGTTTGCAAGTCAGTTGTTTTGATATCCAGTATTGTTGGCGGATACGAGGTTTTGTTAAAATGGACAAGAGTAGGCTCAGAAATCGATCGTAACGGATTAAATATATATTCCTCCTTCTTCTTCTCCAACTCTTTTCCACACATCGCTGCTGGCTTACCCTCAGCATGAGAGCCTTTGACTGCTCCAGAATTATAATGCGTATGCTGAAGTTCAAGGTCTTGATGTCTTTTGTCAAACAAAATACTAGTCGCTTGTTCACAGTCATCGAAAAAAGGCGAAGCCAAAAGTTTTGATACTGTTTTTCGATGGCTTGGGTTCCATTGCAAACAGCTAGCAATCAGCTCATCAAAGTCAGAAATACTATGCGCAATAAAATACTTAAAGCTGCTATACCGAGGCCCAACGCTACTCATTGCGGCACCATAGTTCTTCATCAAAGCCGGCATGTTTCTCCAAGTCCCAGCAATCGAGTTGCAACCGGGATATCCCAAAAGATTTATTTGCTTGCAAACTTGGTCAGGCTCGTTTGAGCCAGGAAAAAGTGGTTTGAGATTTGAAACTTCAGCAGCCATTGTGCCAAATGCCCACACATCGATAGGGCATGAATAAGCACCGCTTCGCAACAAGAGTTCTGGAGCCCGGTACCATCGAGTAGAGACATAGGAAGTATAAGGCTTGGTACATTCAACACACCTTGTCAAACCGAAATCTGCGAGCTTGATTATATATGATTCATACTCAGTTGTACACAGTTGTTGATTGTCATCATCTGCTAATGTGGTTTGAGTGGAAGTGGAATGTGTGGAATTAAGAGACGGAGCTTTGGTCAAACCTTGCGAAAATGGCAAGGCATTTTGAAGCTCACAGCAGCATGTTTGGTTTGTTTCAATCGAACTATTGTCGTCGCTTTGACACTGTTGGCAAGATAAGCAAGACTTGCGAGCTTTCGCCAACGCAAACAGCCGACTAGGTGGGATGCTGACTTTCCTAACAAGTATATTTTCAGGTTTAACATCACGATGAAAAAACCCATGAGAATGAACATGCTGCAGTCCAGCCAGAACTTGATACAATATCAGTTTTAGTGACTCAACAGAAAATGGAACTTTCCCGCGAGAGTCCAATAATCCAATCAAACTTGTCTCCATGCTTTCCATAACAATGCTAAACTTGCGAGTTGAAAAGTCCCAAAACATTTCATAAGTAGTGACAAGACTTTGGTGCGCAGGAACAAGAGAAAGAAAAATGAATTCGCGAAGTTGTTTGCATTCGGATACTGATTTTTGAGGTTTTTTGGATGTTTTGACAGCCAGCTGGAAAAAAAAAAAAAAAAAAAAAAAAAAAGCAAACCCAATATTTGTTAATAAGTAAGGCTTGATAAAAAAAATGTATTTTCAAAAAAAATAATAATAATAATAAGCTTACAATCTGTGGGCTAGGACCCAAAGTTGGAATACAATCCAAAGTTTTTTGAGTTGGAGTTGCAGAATAAACATCTCCAAAACTACCTTTTCCTAAACCTTTGTGGAGAATGTACCGGTCTTCTAGTTGGTGATAGACAGGAATATTAATACTGCTCAACTGGCTTTCGATAAAACCACTCATTTTTAAAATACTATTGAAAAATCACTGAGGGAGGGAAAGAAAGGGATCCAGTCAAGGAAGGTGAAGAGAAAGATTGTAGAAAAACAAAGCTTCGCTAGGGAGCGAAATGATTAAGAGTGAATCAGTTTTGTAGATTGCCAAAGATTAGGAAAATAAAAACAAAAAGTAATTATTTATAAGTGAGATCAAGAAGCAAAAGTATATAAAAAGAACATCTGTTTTCTAAAACTAAAAAAGACTATTCGAAAATGAATAACAACCAGTCAGTAGTGACATTAAAAAAGCATTGTCACTAGGGTTGTATTTTAGGGAGCTTTCTAGCCTTAAGTATCACAATTCATCGGTTGTGAATAAACAATGGAATATATAGTGAAAGTTCAAAAATAAGTTTTGTAATAGCACTTTATCGTAACAACCAACTAGCGAAAACAATAAAAGCAGGTTGTTCGTTAACTAGGCCAAAACCGTTTATTATTGATTTGTGTGTGTATGTGTAATTGGCACACGGCTATACTCATCACTTGAATCACTTAAAAAAGCATTGATACCAATTAGTTATAATATTGAAACTTGAAAATAAATAAATAAAAGCGGTAAGGTTTTTGCCAAGCTGTATTGCTATATAACAAGTCTTGTTTAAATAAAAAATTTGTTTTCTAAAAACTGAAAGTGCTTTACGTTCTGCTATTGTTCTTAGATATTGATCAAAAATAGAATTTGTAGTTACATGAAAACAAACCTCGTCTGAGTACATTTTTGTATTTCAAAATTCCAAGTCGTCACAAACTATTGCACTACTCAATGACACACAAGTATAAAGTTTAAAAGGCCTGAAGCTCTTTTATCTAAATCATTTTGTACGCAAACCAGACTGATTTGTGACATCATTTTCTAAAAAAACAAGACGTTCAAGATTTTAAATTGACTCTTGATATTTTTCCAATACTGAGCACCAAAGCCAACCCAGACAAAATAACCAACAATTTAGAAACTGTAAAAGTTTTCGACATAAGCGTTTTAGCTATCCGTTTACATATCAATTAGTATAGCTTCAACAATTTGTAGATTTTCAAAACATCAATTCTTAGTTTGTGTCCATGTCCCCGAGCATGAGCCCTAATGCTAGCTTATGAGGAACAGGAAAACCATTATACGACAAAACCTTCCCGGCTTATTTCACTTGGCATCATCAACATGTACTTTTTTAAAGTTTCCTAATCCCTCTCATCAACAATAAAAGCTGCGACTGCTCGTAACTCCATCGCAGGAGACACCCGTCTAAGCTTCGCTCGTTGCGCGTTAAGTAGAGGACAGTACAATAGAATGTTAGTTACTGTTCTACCGAACATCACAATTGTAGCTTTCCTTCGTGATACCAAACTTTTTGAGCCATTCACCAAATTGTCCATGGCTTGTTCTAAACTGGGTAATTCTGCTCATAATTCGTCGACTATGAGTGGCCAAATGCTGCCTCAATGGATTTGTGTCGCTCAGCTTGTGCAATAGTCGAATTGCTTTTCTTGCGGCCATCAAGTCCAGTCTGATACCAGCTTCTTTCGGAAATGCGTCAATAGGTGTAATTTTATTAGCACAAAACCGCTCTTCTTAAGGCCATATTCTGTATCACATCCAGCTTTCTGATCTCAGACTTGAGAATATGATGATGCCAAACTTCTAGACTATATTCGACAATCGGCCTTACACAGACTGTGTACAAAGACCTGACAACAGATCCTCGCAGACCAACTTGCATTCCACCCAATCTCCAAATAGCATCAACAGCTTGTCTTCCTTTATCGATTTTCTTCAAGATGTGAGACTTGAAGGTCAATGCGTGATCCAGTGTAATTCCAAGAAGCGTGACTTCTTTTTGTACATCCCCGCACTTCGCCTGACGGCAAAGTAAGCTTGGTTTTCAACTTAGACTTGTTCCACTGTTTGATAAAGTGAATAAAATTCAACTTGTCGCACATGACAATCTTGGTCATTCGGGAAGTGGCTCAATCAGAGCACTTCTTCAATATGTCGCTTAAGCGTTTAGCATTGTCTTCAATAGTGCCTTGAACAGTAATAGTTACATCATCAGCAAACCCTGATGGAGTAGCTCCACAGTCTTTGATCAACTTATACATTGGTTTCAAGTATATCAAAAACAGTAGCGATGAAAGAGATAAAATCTATACAACTTGTACGTTTTGTTGCTTTTCGTGTTAAATAAAATCATAATATGATATTCTTTTTACAACTTTTTTTCAAGTAAGCGTTAGTGGTTTAGCGGTAAAATCCAACGTTGCCATCGTTGGGCCCCCGGTTCGACTCCGGGCTAACGCATTTATTTTTACTTTTTGAAACTTTGAACCCATTTTTCGATTATTTTTTTTGCCTTTTTTTCATCAAATATTGTGTATACACCGCCTTTGGGACACTGGATGTAGTAGTGATGTTTAATTCATAAAAGCTTAAACCTTATTTCGTTAGTCTGTGTATGTGCGTACGCAAGATTTTGTGGAAACGTTTTTTTTTTTTTACCTAGTTTTGAAACTTCCAAAAGAACAGGGTTTTTTTACACCAAGACACAAGTTTGATTCGAAAAAAAAAAAATAGTTAAAAGAGAAAGTTTAGAAAATATCAGAAATGCGAGTTGGCAAAATCAGTATAAATAGCTTAAGAAGAATGGGATTCTAGATATCTTACAGGGAAAAACAGCTCTGCGGAACTATGGAAAATACAAGGTGTAAAGAAAACAAACAACAAATGGCAACAGCTGAAATTATGGAAAAGCACGTTCGATTAAATACTATGTGACTCTGCTTATAGTTTTTCGATTATGACAAGTTTGACAACTATTGTGCTATGCTCTACCTAAAGCGCAACAAAAAGATCTTGGACGTGTGTTTTCGGTGGTGAGTTCAGTGACTTTTTCAGTGGTAATAATAAAGATTGCAGTTATTTGCAATTTTTTTATGCTGCTCAAAAAATTCAGTAAATCTATATTACTGAAAGCACTTTCTTCAAGCATTATTTTTGTACTGTGTATCAAATATAGTGTTCTGATATTTGTTCTAGCGTTTTCAATTTTTAAGAAATAATAGACGCTCTGTTGTTGCTAGTTATGTTCGTTGTTTTCCCGCTATGGATTGTTGAAATTTTTTTCAACCATTTGCCTGTTAATATTGAATTTGATGATGATATACGATAACACATACACCATTGCTTTTGAAAAAATTTACAAAGTTCCAACCAATTAACAAATTAAGGAACACATTTTCTTTCTTAATAATTGAAATTGTAAAGGTGTGAGCTTTTTTTTCAATAACCAGGATTTTTTAGTCCAAAATTTACAAAACTTTTGTAAATCTGTTTCAAAAAATATAACATTAGTGACTTGATTGTGAATTATATATTGTCTAGAAATTTCGTTTCAGAAAGTTATTAATGAATTTATTGTTAGTGTCCAGGGTTCATCTATATTACTAATATTGATTGCTTTTATTAACTTATAGGATAAGTTTTCACAAGGGCGTCTGGTGTAGTTGGTTATCACATTCGCTTAGCATGCGAGAGGTCCCCGGTTCGATTCCGGTGTCGTCCAATTTTTTGCATCTATTTGCTATTTATGTTTTTTTTATTCAAAAGCTGATATCTAAAACTTAAAACTTTTCACTTTCTTTCAACTTTTGTTGATATCAGTATTGAACCTTCTTCATATCCCAATTAAACATTATGCAAAAAAAAATCTTTAATGTGTGTAATGTACCATTACATTGTTACAGTTGATGAACACAAGTTGTAACTGTAATACTTAACCTTAAATTGACGTTAGATATATATTTGTCATTTAGCTACCATAAAAGTGCAGTTTTTTGTCTTTTTTCTATATTTTTGTTTTTTCCCATTTTTTTTGTGGGAATCACCACCAAAGTCATAAGCCTTTCACCGATCAACATATACATAACCAAAACAAATCATTGTATGTAGACATTATGTTGTTTTGAGACCCTTTTTCTTTTTTTAACTTTACTCTAACCACTAATTTAGGAAACAACAGGCTATCACATATATATTCTAGTTTGCAATTAGAATCATTTACTTATAACTATTATTTCATTTAACGAATATTTATTGAACAAAAATGGGTACAGTAAGTATCAAAAGTGAAGGCGTATATCTGAATGCTTCAGATAAATAAAGTACTAACCGCCACCATACCTACCTTGTTTATTCATGCTTGTTTCTTGCTTTTGTTACACGTTTAGTTTGGAAAAATTATTCATATTGGTGTTGACCTGGTGCTGGTTTCCGCATTCATGGCTGGTGTCAAACGATCTACTGGTATAACGTAAGTTTACTTTTGATATTTATCTTGTTTCGGTAACCAAAAACTAACGTCTTATCTTTCATTCTTACTACCAATCGTTGTTTTTCAATCTCGTCTCAGATTTAAAACAAGCAATGTCGAAAACAAAGATGCTCAGAACTATCTTCAAAAGTACTTGAATGTTGGAGAATGGGTGTTTGATACGAGCGTAGCGTTTATGGGGTCTTCGGATTATTTTGAAAGACGAAGATAAAATAAAAACAGCAATTAAAAAAGAATAAAATGATTACGAACATAAAACGATGATGAATATAATTAACAATTAACTATTAAATAGCATATTAAAATAAATATACACTGCAATTAAAAAAATATAAACCTACAGATTCTATTCATATTTGTTACTATCAATCAGTCCCCTACTCAACTGTTTTTTTGGCTGGGATTATTTGGAGTATTATCATCACGTGAAATACACACAGCTGAATTCAACTATTAAATTTTCTTCTCCTTTCTCAACTTTTTATCATACATTATAAGCATTCACCAAACATGTTTAAATAAACCATTAATGGTATGATCAATGATTTCAATAATATTTTTATTTATCGATAGTTAGGGCTATGATTAATCAACTGGTAAAAGGTCTGAAACCCGACTTTTTTGACATCATTTATCACATACCTTAATACCCTTCTTTTCCTAATATACATTTTGCTCATTCATTAAACACCAAAGTTTTTAATGATTGACCCATATAAACAAAAACGGTATTCATATATACATGTATTTGGCATCAGAAACAAAGAACAAGAAAAAGGAGGAAATTATACTATTGAGTTGTATCAAATGCTGTTAGAGTTGTTGATTGGCTTGTTTTAGTATTAATTTGCGTGTTTGATTCATTTATTTATTATAATTATTGTTATTCACTTTAATTTTTTTTTTGCATTTGATCAGTTCAGCGGAACTTTTGGTTTATTTGTCTGGCACAGACACGAGATTCACAACCATGAGACTAAGAACAATGATTACACTACCAAAACAGTAATCTTAGTACTTAAATTGATTCAAATAGGCTTATTGAAGAAAACACAGTAACAACATTTCAGCATTTGATTGTCAACTTGTATAGTTTTCTCTTACTTTTTCTCCCTTTCTTTTAGCACAGCAGGAATCACATATCTTTTTTTAGATCTTTTAAAAATAGTCTTGACTGGGATTGACATTGGCTGAACATTTGTTTGTTTGTTCAATATGTATGTTCTTTTTTCTACCTTTATTGATTAACGGCGATGGACTAAAGTAAATTAAAACAAAGATTTGATGCAAAAAAATACAAATTTTTAAAATGTCTGAAAAACCTTATGGATTGATGAATGCTTGGAGCTTTTTTCAAATGTCAGCAATGCGTTCTGAATGCTGTTTTTGTTATTTAATATAGGTTTGATCATCAACCTTGGAGTTGTGATTGGGCTTGTGGTTGGTATTGAAGAGAAGGTAAACGATAGTGATGACTTGGTTGGGGCTTTGAGAAGACATTTTATAAGGAAACATTGAATGAGCTCTAATAACAATAACTATAAGACATAAGCTTTCGAATATTTTCTATTTCATTATTAACAACTTATATGGGTTTATGACTAGGTGTTTTTTTGAGCAAAATTAAGTAAGGTGTATCGAGTTTTTGATATAGCATAATATATGATAGAGATATACAGTTGGAATAAAATCATACTTAGCTAATATTTGTGAATATCATATAAAAACTTGCAGTATTTTTAACCTGAAGGTTTAATACATAAAACTAATGAGCTTTTTTTTTCTATCACAATTTCATTTAAAAAAGCTAACAGTTCGTGATCCAGTTCGAATTTGCTGATATTGTTAAAGCTGTGTTTACCCAATAATTCAACAACTTGTAGAATTGCTCATTTTTTTTCAGCTTCCAAACTCCCAAAATCATAATTACCTAAATAATTTACATTTGCATTTATTCAGCCAATATAATTCACCTAAAATCCAATTTCAAATCTCCGAACCCTAATACACTGCACGGCTACTTTAATCTTTAATTTTTTTCCTGAACGTATTCCAAATCTGTATTCAGTCACACTATTTCATTTTAAGTATTTCATGATTTCTCCATAAACTCTTTTATCACCTTCCTCTTCTCTCCTCACTACAGACACAAAGACGCAACAATGACCGACCCTTCTCCAGTCCCGTCTCGTCGTAAGATTTACTTATTCAAAAACAAAACCGTTCCACACGATCCTTACCACAACCAATTCCTGGCTGCTGGATTTACTCCAATTTTCGTGCCATTGCTTAAACATGAGTTTGTCGACCAGTCTCAGCTCGGTAGCTACTTACGATCCGATGAGTTTGAAAAAAGTGGGGCCGTCATTATCACGTCTCAGAGAGCGATTGAAGCGCTCAACTGGCATCTTGCTGAATTGAAGCGTGACGAAAACAGTACCGATAACGATAATGATAAGGATCAGTCTGCTCTCAACAAACTGTTAAACAAGCCTGTATACACAGTTGGTCCGGCGTGTGCTGCAGCACTTAAGCGATGGGGATATACAGACATACGTGGAGGATCCCTTGCTGGAAATGGATTAAAGCTTGCAGAAATCATTTTGGAAGACATAAATAAGGAAAAGGAGCTGGGAAATGGTCAAGGACTGCTTGAATCGTTTGTGTTTTTTACAGGAGTCACAAGGCGTGACATTATTCCAGAGAAACTGACTGCTGCAGGAGTGAAAATTGAGGAGCGTGTCGTTTACAGAACATTGGCAGTAGAGAATCTTATGCAAAAAGTTTTGGCAGTGATCAGAGATGGAAGCAATGGGAGTGACTTAGGAAATGGATTAGGTGAAGATTTTGAAGACGAAGTAGAAGAATATCCAAGTGCAGGATATGAAAATGGTTTGGAAGATGGAATGGGACAGGAATACTATGTATTCTTTTCGCCTGCTGAAGCAGATCCTGTTGTTGAAGCCGTCAGAGCTCTTTCAGAATTAAGACCAGTAAGACTTGCAGCAATTGGACCTACAACAGAAACATATTTGCGAGATAAAAAGATGACACCACACGTTGTTGCACCTAAACCTGATGCCACACATTTAATACAAGAGATTTTACGGGATATTGAAACAAAGAGCGAAGAGTGCTGAGTAATAAAGAGAAAATGAAGATACGCGGAAGGTTTGTAAAAAGGAAAAGGGAAAGTGTACAAAAGAGCGGTTGAGTGGAAAAGACTATGTAGACAAAAAACACAGAACGTTTACTTGATGTTGAAAGTATTTGCGGGTCTGGGACGATTGATGATTATTATATACGACTGTTTTTTAGTTTTTGTTCAATTAATTCATGATTTTTAATGCTTAATGTTGACTATCCCAAGCTATTTTGCTAATAACTCGTCAGTGTATTAGCTAAACTGTCGTTGAAAAAGTCTGATAAAGCTTGAAGACGGATGTATTTGGCACAATCCACTGCTTTTGACTTTTTATAAACACATGGGAAGTTCTCGAAAGTATTTCAGGTAAGTTCAAATCAGATTCTTACCAAGTTTCATAACATTTCTCGCATTTTCCTTCGCTTGTTTGTAAATAAATAAATATAGCTTGGTTTAGTTGTTCATCTTGATCTAGTTCACGTGAGCTTTAAATTTTTTTTTTTTTTTTTTTTTTTTTTCATTTCAATTTTTTTTATCTTTCCTTTCACCAGATTCAAATTCACAATTATTAAAAAAATACAAGAAAAAATGGCTGGACCTTCTGTCAAAATCAAACCTTGCGAACTGTGCCAAACCCGCAGACCAGTTCTTAAACGTCCCAAAACTGGTCAAAAACTGTGTAAACCTTGCTTTTACCATGTTTTCGAGACCGAGATCCACAATACCATCACCGAAGCCAACCTCTTTTATCCAGGCGAAGTTGTGGCGATTGGTGCTTCTGGCGGAAAAGACTCGACAGTGCTTGCGCATGTGATGAAGACATTAAATGAGCGATACAACTATGGTGTTAAGTTTGTGTTACTGTCTATCGACGAGGGTATTCATGGCTACCGTGACGATTCATTAGAAACCGTGAAACGTAACAAGACTCAGTACCAAATGGACTTGGAAATTGTCAGCTACGGTGATTTGTATGGATGGACAATGGATCAAATTGTTTCACAGATTGGAAACAAAAACAACTGTACCTACTGTGGTGTTTTTCGACGTCAAGCGTTGGATCGTGGTGCCGTCAATCTCGACATTAAACACATTGTTACTGGCCATAATGCAGACGATATGGCTGAAACTGTGCTGATGAACATTTTGAGAGGTGACACTGCTCGTTTGGATCGATGCACAGAAATTGTTACAGATTCTTCAGACTCGCCTGTCAAGCGCAGTAAACCGTTAAAGTATACTTATGAGAAAGAAATTGTCTTATACGCTCATTATAAACAGTTGGATTACTTTTCAACCGAGTGCACATACTCACCAGAAGCATTCAGAGGCACCGCAAGAACGCTGATAAAGAATTTGGAAGCAATCCGACCTAGCGCTATTATTGATATCATATATTGTGGAGAAAGCTTTTTGTTGCAAAGCAAAGTTAGAAAACTACAGAAGGAATACCAATTGGCATTGAAGGAACGTGACAATGGAGGAAAAACAAAGGAGGAAGAGGAAGCACAAGTTAAAAAGAAGAGACCAGATGAAGCACTTCCAGAAGGATTTGGAACTTGTGTTAAACGTCAAGGTCGTTGTGAAAGATGCGGATACCTCTCAAACAACAAGATTTGTAAAGCTTGTGTGTTGCTTGAAGGTTTGAATGCTGGAAGAGCCAAGTTGCAAATTCAGTTAGAAGGTGCTGATTCTGGTCAGGCTGAAACTACAGCATTACTCAGGAAGCAATTGGAGTCGATATCTATTTAATAACAAGATCTCATCATTTTCTGTTTCTAATTAATTATTATTATTATCATTTTTATTAAACAGTTTAATTTATCATATAAACTCCACATATATATTTGTAAATTTCAGGGCTAGGGTCTCACACTACCAAAAGCATTCCGTGCTGAAATATACGCTGAATTTTGATTATTTTTCAATAAAAATTTTATTCTCGTTTACCCACAACTTTTCATAGACCAAACTGAAAAAAGGTTGATTTGTTAGGTATAGCATCATTTATTCATTCGATAACCGTGAAACCCGGGGTTTTATAGTATTGTTTCTAACGTATTTGATATTTTTTGTTTGATTGTACAGCAGCAGATTTAAAATGTCTAGATTTTTCCAACAATCTTCCAGCGAAGAATCTTCTTCTGAAGAAGATGAACTCTACCAGTCATCATCCTCTGAAGAAGAAGAAGAAGAACAGTCTTCTGAAGAAGAATCTTCTGACGAATCTGACTCCGACTCTGATTCCGATTCCGACTCCGGCAAAGGTGGTAAAAACAAGTTTTTGAAGAACAAGTTCTTAAAAGGTGCTGCTAGCGATTCCGAGTCTGATTCTGATGATGAAGACAAACGTGTCGTCAAGTCTGCTAAGGACAAGATGATTGACGAAATCGATGCTATTTCAAAGAGCATTGATAACGGTAAGAAGATCAACGACTGGGTCTTGATTTCTGCCGAATTCGACAAACTCAACAAACTTGCCGACAAAATCATTAAACAGTACTCGATCACTCCTAAGAAGTACATCAAGGCTATTGCAGATCTCGAAACTTTTGCTGCCGACACTGTCAAGGATCAAAAGACTGCTAAGAAGAAGATGAGCAACATCAATGCCAGAACCCTGACTGCTACTACCCAAAGAGTTAAGAAGAATAACCGTGTTTATGCTACACTCATTTCTGAGTACCACGCTGATCCTGAAGCTTTCCTTGTTGAGACCCCTACTGCTTCTGAGCCCAAGAAGGCTTCTCAATCTACTTTTGCTTCAATTTCGAAGCCTGCTCCTATTTCTGATGAAGGCTTCACAACTGTCGGCAGACCTGTCGGAAACGCTTTTGCTACCCTTGAGACTATCATGGAGGCCCGTGGCAAGAAGGGAATTAACAAAGAGAAACAGGTTCAAGATCTTGAAGAGCTCTTTGAGTCAGCTACCCAGCCTTACATTCAGATCATTGTCTTGTTGAGATTGATTCCTCTCAAGTTTGATCTTGCCCCAGCTAACTCAAGTCTCCCAGTTGAACAGTGGAACAATACCAAGGACTTCATTGTCAAACTTTTCGATATCTTGGAAGCCAACATCTCCAAGTACCAGCTTTCTGACTCTGCTTCTGAACCTGAAGACATTGAGAAGGGTCTTGCTCCTCGTGAAGATGGTGTTCAGGAAATTCCCGGCAGTCTTGCTGCCTTTGTTGAGCGATTGGACGACGAGTTTACCAAGTCTCTTTTGGACATTGACCCACACACTACTGAGTACGTTGAACGCCTTTATGACGAAAACAGTTTGTACACTCTTATCCTCAGAACCCAGATCTACTTTGAGCAAACTGTCAAGACTCCTCTCAACCAGTGTGAATCTCTTTCCCGAATTGTTTCACGAAGAGTTGATCGTATTTACTTCAAGCCCAGCGTTGTTGTAATTGCTGCTGAGACTGCTGCTTGGAAGTCTTTGAACAAGAAGGCTGACTCGAAAATCACTCCTAGAATTCAATCCGAGGTTCCTGAAACTTACGTTATTGACTTGGTTTCTAAGCTTTGCTCTGTCCTCTACAAGCAGTCCAACACTATCTACCGCACTCGCGCCATGCTCTGCCAGATTTACAACTTTGCTATCAACGACATGTACTACAAGGCCCGTGATCTTATGCTTATGTGCCATCTCCAGACCAACATTCACGGCAACGAAATCCCTCTTTTGATCTTGTTCAACCGTACATTGATTCAAATTGGTCTCTGCGCCTTCCGCAAGGGTCTCATTAGCGAATGCCAGCAAACTCTCTCAGATGTCTCCTTGTCTCCTAGATTAAAAGAGCTTCTTGGCCAGGGTATTGCTAAGACCTCTGCAGCTACCTCTACTGAGAACAAGCAGCGAATGCTTCCTTTCCATATGCACATTAACCTTGAGTTATTAGAGTGCGTCAACTTGACTGCTTCTCTTCTCCTTGAGATCCCAGCCATGGCTGCTTCTGAGCGCCAGGTTGATGGCAAAAAGAAGGTTGTTTCCCGTACTTTCCGAAGGATGCTTGACAACAGTGTCCGACAAGTCTTTACTGGTCCTCCTGAAAACACTCGTGATCACATCATGCACGCTGCTCGTGCACTCTTAGACTGCGAGTGGGCCAAAGCTCGTGACCTTCTCAACTCAATCAAGATCTGGAGCTTGTTATCCAACCCTGCTGAGATCAAGGTTATGTTGGCTGAAAAGTTACAAATTGAAGGTCTCCGCACCTACCTTTTCCGCTACGGATCTACATACCAGTCCCTCAACTTCAAGACTTTGTCAACATTGTTTGACCTTCCTGAACGTCGTGTATACGCTGTTATTAGCAAGATGATTGCCAACGAAGAAATCGATGCTGCTTTGGACCAAAAGACTGACTCTGTTATTTTCAGACAAGGTGTCGAGCTTTCAAAACTCCAACACTATGCCGTTTCACTCTCTGAAAAGGCAGTACAGCTTGTTGAACGTAATGAGCGACTTGCTGCTGGCGGTTTCACTCTTGAAACTACTACTAACAACAGCAACAACAATAATAACAATAGCGGTAACAACAACAGCAACAACAATAACAACAACAACAACAATTCAAACTCAAAGGGTAATGCATCGGGATCTGCTAACAACAACCAGTCCTCTTCAAACGCACAAAAGGGCGACAGACGGGGTCAGCAGTCTCAAAAGAGACAGTAAACGGTTTGGGTTGAGTGTTGGAGCTGTATTTAATTGGTTGTTTTAAATAATTGATCTAATTTCTTGTGTTGATTGGTTATTGTGTTTGGTCATATTGTGCTTTTTTGTTTTGTTTTATGTATGACGAGGAGAAAAAAAAAGATAAATACAATTAATAGATAAAAATGAATGAATGTGTTTACTGATTTTCTTACAAAATATTACTAGTGTATTTTCAATGAGGAAATATGTTGAAAGAAACACAGTAGTAGATCAGTGTTTGTCAAGTTGATATTTGGCTTACACGATATGAATATAAACTTATATATTTGGTATGGGTTAAGTTATTTGAAATGGTGATTATAATCAGGCCTGCAGATGTCTTCGCTTTGAATTGACCTAAAAAAAAAAAAACTGCTTCAATGTGTATACAGTTAGAAATACCGACAAATCTGATATTCTCAGATAAGGCAAGAAAACAAGACTTGGTTAACCAAGATACTGCTTTTAAGCCCGACCTTCTGTGTCATACTTAAAGGAATCCTTTTTTGCCATCCAAACTTAACAGCTCTATTGAAATCATTTTAAAATCATGAAATACAAGTGGCCAACTGCTCATTAGTTTTTTTATACTAGGTTTTTTAGAGTATAGTAAATCTCGTATATAGCATTACCATCTCTTTCAGCCTAATTTCACGCTTGGCAATGTATGAATTTTGAAAATCAGTTTCTAAAGATTTAGGAGATTGTGAAGTTCAATTGTCCACATATTCAAACTTGTATTCCACAAAATGGTTCAAGAAACAATCGGAAACCAAGTCCTATTGCATGAGCTTTGAAGCTCTCTGGTGGTATCCTATGATATAAATGGTGATGCGATTGAGTGTGAAAAAAATGTGAGTTCAATCGGTGGGAGCTTGGCTAAAAAAAATGGAAAAAATGAAGAATTTATAATTATTCATCAGACAGAAAAAAAAACTAGATGCCTGGTTTCCAAAAAAAGCAAAAATGGTAGTCTTAGCCAATAAAATAGTACCAACTTGTCAGTTGGTTTAAACGTTTCTAACTGTTTTATTATTTTTTTGTAAATTGCTGACAAAGTTGCCCATTATTAGCTAGAAATGTTTGTTACAGTGTATATTGGTATTTGTTGCATAATCAGTCTTGTTGTAGTCCTGGAAATTAGTCCAAATTTCTCATTTTTTTTTTAAAAAAAGATTTTGACTTTGAAGTTGTTGGTGTAACCAGCTAGCTACAAAATTCTAACTTGAGAAACTTGGAACTTTCGCTAGTATTCTGAACTAGCTGAATCAAGAATACAAGCGTTAAATAAATAAATAAATAAAAAGATGATTTGTTTTATCAGCATCCAGAATTAAGCAACATCGTAGCTACCGAAGATTCACTCAAGACTTGGCCCGATGCTTAGAAAAATATAGGCAACATATCAATTGTTGATAATAAAAGACAATGCTTTGGTTTCTTATATAAATCCTCGGACTTCCTTTGCATTCTGTTTTGCCCAAACTGCGTTTATAATTATTATTTTACTTTCTTTCATCAGTATTCAAACATCTGTCTGGCATTTTTCATTGTTTCATTAAAATTTCTTGTCAATATTAATATTAACATCGACAGTATCACTTTTTTTTATTTTATTTTTCAACTCCGCCACGATCAATTGAAACCTGTTTGTCGTTACAGTTTTTGATTGCCCCTACTCTTTGACTTTCTGCATGATTACAGTTGGTTGATAAAACTTTTGTAATTTTACTAGTTTCAGGTATCCAATATTGCTATTTTGCTCTTTGTATATATAAATACACTCGTTTTCCAACGTTTTATTTTCCTTTTTTTTTTTTTTTTTTTTTTTAAAATGGTTATTATAACTATTAAAAATATTATATTTGGCAACCGGAAAATGGAAAAAAGCAAAAATTCACTTTTACCCACTACTGAACCTTTGGAAGCAACGTATCGATCTGTTGAAGATGCAGAAAATGAATACTCTGATCCATATAACGAAAATCCGTATGGCTTATCCCCGACGTCGACCATAAAATCCGGCTTCAGCAAATGTAAAGATATGCTTTTACCTCGAGTTAGAACTTATGAAGCTGTTTCTGATGACGATGACTCTAGCTCCAACTCAATTACTTCTGCTCTCACATCGGTCAACAACGGAAGTAATTTTGACGAATCTTCTTCAGCAGTGATCTCACCTCGTGTTATGTCGGATATCATTATTGGTCTTTCTGATGGTCTGACTGTACCTTTCGCACTCACTGCTGGTCTTAGTAGTTTGGGTGATTCCAAACTTGTCATTACTGGTGGATTGGCAGAGCTTGTGTCTGGCGCCATTTCCATGGGGCTTGGTGGCTACTTGGCAGCAAAAAGCGAAAACGAATGTTACCACCATGAAGTTGCTCGTGAAAGACTTTTGCATGAACGCAAACCCGGAATGTCTGAAACAAGTGTGGAAGAAATTTTGTCTGAATATGACCTGTCGCGCGAGACTGTCAGAATGTTTGTAAACGATATGAATGAGTCGCCCAAGAAAATGGTGGACTTTATCATTAAGTTTGGTAAGGGATTGGAAGAACCTGCTGAAGGTCGTGAGTTTACTTCTGCTCTCACTATTGGTACTTCTTACTTTTTCGGTGGCTTTGTTCCTCTTATCCCATACTTTTTTATTGGCACTGTCAATACTGCTCTCTTAGTTTCGGTAGCCGTTATGCTCATTACTCTTTTCATCTTTGGTGTTCTCAAGACTACATTCACTTTGGGCTGGGACTGTGGAAAATTCAGAATTGCATATAATGGTATTCAGATGGTGCTCATTGGAAGTGTAGCAGCTGGTGCTGCTTGGGCCCTTGTACGATTAATCGAATAAATGCTAAGTTTGTCAATACCGTTTCGATTACTTTATGCTTTTATCATATTCTGCTCTCTTGACCAAGACGTTTAATTCTTTGCAATGAGATGTTGATTTTTTTCTTTTTTTTCATTTTATTTATTTATCATGTACTTGCATTAAAGATAGATCAAACACCTTAATTTAGGAAGTTTTGCGAGATTTCCATTTAATGATTTTATTCCATCCTGTATAGAATAGGAATTATTTGTGTTTTTGTGTGTGTATGTGTATGTCTCTGTTTGTGTTTTTTTACTTTATTTTTTAAATTTATTACTGTGCTTTAAAATTGTTTTCCCGCAATGGTTCATCAAAAAGGTCTCATTACTAGAACTTCATTTACTTTTAGACAGCATTCGGCAACTTTGGACACAAGCTCGCCAGTTGCAGAGCTGATGACGAGATACAATCAGGTGTAGGGCTTGATGAAGCAAAGAAGCGTCAGCAAAACGCTCTTACTAGATCTGCACAGTTGGCCCTTGACAATTGACGATTATGAGAGTAGGTATAACTTGAGCTCCAAAGGCCAATGGCCCCACTACATCACAGCAGACACACAATGCACGGACAAGAAGCAAAAGTTAGTCAGAGTTGAAATTATGGAAAAGCATAGTCGACGAATTATGAGCAGAATCACACAGTTCAGAACCAGCCATGGACAATTTGGTGAATGACTCAATAAGTTTGGTATCACGAAGGAAAGCTACAATTGTGATGTTCGGTAGAACAGTAACTAACATTCTATTGTACTGTCCTCTACTTAACGCGCAACGAGCGAAGTTTAGACGGGTGTCTCCTGCGATGGAGTTACCGACTCTCTTGAATAGTATTAAGGGGTTGCGAGCAGTCGCAGCTTTTATTGTTGATGAGAGGGATTAGGAAACTTTAAAAAAGTACATGTTGATGATGCCAAGTGAAATAAGCCGGGAAGGTTTTGTCGTATAATGGTTTTCCTGTTCCTCATAAGCTAGCATTAGGGCTCATGCTCGGGGACATGGACACAAACTAAGAATTGATGTTTTGAAAATCTACAAATTGTCGAAGTTATATAAGATGATATGTAAACGGATGGCTACAACGCTTATGTTAGATAGTTCTATAACACTTGAATAAATTGAATTGAATTGAATCCACTTAATTTTTCCCCCTGTTATCTCAAATGTAAATATTTTTTTGCATAATTTAAACTTTTATGCCATTTTTTGGGATGTATTTGTAAACGTTCAAAAACTAAAAAAGAAAAAAAAACAAGAATAATTTGTTTGTCCATATTGGCTTTTTTATGTTAATAAAATTATGCGTTAGATTGAAGTTTAACATTTTAGGGGTTTTTGATAAATACTGATATTGTTCTTCTGTGCTTTTGCCCAGCAATGTTTTCATTTGTCAATTTGCATTATAACGAAGTTGATGTGTAGTAATACCTTGTAATATATATATATATATATATATATATATATATATATATATAAAGCTTTTTGCAGTAATATATATTTAAAACAAAAATATCATTGATATGGACCAGAGATTATTCAAGCACTTTAAAAATATAAATGTTTTGTTCTAAAAATTTCATTTATAGCATCTACAGATAAACTCAAAACTCACTGTTAGTAGCTAAAAATGCTATTTTTAAATATTAAATGTCATCACGTTATATAGTGACCTTGTTCTCATCAAAGTTGGCCGCTTGTTTCTCTTGTTTTTATATATTATATTAACGTAGTACTTATATGAAATTATACAAAACTTCAACAAGTCCGATATAGTGTAACGGCTAGCACGGTTCGCTTTCACCGAGCAGTTCGGGGTTCGATTCCCCGTATCGGAGCTTATATTTTTGCAAAAGTACCAATTTTTTCGCCGGTTGAAAATCGCGAAATTCTTAATGATTTGACTATTCTTTTATGTATATGTATATTTTATTCATTAACCTTTGTTTTTTCCACAGGTTTTAAATAAAAAAATATGTTTTGTTGTGAAAAAGAAAAAAAAATCATTCTAGTAGAGCTTTGCGGGTTTGCAGGAATTGCAAATGGGGTAACAGAAAAAAGTAGTAGTTTTGAAAAACAAACAAATTGCTTACAAGTTTATGAACAAAACAATGTTACAAACATTTAGTTTTTAAAACCTTTATTTTTGAAACAAAAGTGAGCGAAATGCGATGATTTTTGCACGACGTTTATGTGTTCACGGATGCTATTTAAAATCGAACTACTTTGTTTTTTCAGTACAAAATTACACAAAAGAAATTTTTTGAAATTAGTTTAAAATGTAATCACAAAATTACATCGGATTAGGGCTCAAAGATAATCAAAGTCCATATATTGTATTTTGATTGTCAGGCCGTTGTGTTAGACATGTTTAACAATGCTAACTAAATAGACAATCAATGATGCTTTAAGTATGTACTTTTATTCACCTTTAATAACTTATATATTGTTTACCAGTGATAAAAACAGAACGTTTTCATATAAAGGATCGAAGGTGAGATTTTATATATTCAATTTACAATTACAAAGTACATAACTATGCTCATATTGAGTGCCTTAACCATATGCTAGTTCTTTCCTAGTTATTTATTTACGCTAATCACCATTTTCACCCCATTTTCGAAAATCTGAAAACACCAAATTGTCAACCAACAATAACTATACAAAATACAGCATTTTACTCATTTATCATTATTTCCAGCCATTTACATTTACAAATACATTTGATTTTTCCTTTTCCAAATAAACTTCTCAAATTGGTTAATGTGGGTACTCCGCACGTGTATATCACGTTTTGAATATTTTGAACACGAAGTCTATATTGACATTTGTTTCCATCTGTCTCTTGTGTGTTATTTTTTTTGCTGCTGTTGAAACTTTCCCCTTTTTCCCTTTTCTTTCTTTCCTCTCTTCTTATATTGTTATCACAAAATTTATTTTTCAAATATCTTTGAAGAAGAATCCAGTATTTATAAATACACGCAAATACACAATCATTTCAATTAGTTGTTGAAAATAAAATAAAAAATAAATATGGTAGGTATTTCTGGCTAAAAACAAGGGTTGTTACAGATGTTCAAAAGCTAACTGTTATTCATATTTTTTCATCTAGTCTTTTGATCAATTAGTCGGATCCGGTATGATTGCAGCTGCCACCGCCGTTTTTCTTTACTATACCATTTGGACTTTTGTTTTGGTAAGTTAAAGCACACATTCCGTTTTTCATTCCAATCATTTCTAACAAAAAAACAACAATCGTTTTCATTGTAATCGCTTTATTTCTTCTTTTTTTGCTTTTTCTTTAACAGCCTTTTGTCGATGAGTCCAGCCCTATCCAAAACTTGTTCCTTCCTAGAGAATGGGCCATCAGAATTCCCGTCCTTCTTTTATTAGTGGCATTGGCTGGCGTTGGAACCTTTATTGGTAAGGTCCTTGCCAAAAATGCTGAAAAGGAAAAACGTAAGCAAGCTGCTGCTAAAGCTAAATAACCAAACAACAAAAATAACAGCAAAAACATTCAGTGGTAACCATTGATATGCTGATGTTGTTGACTTGTTTATGTTTTTAGTTTTGTTTTGTTTTTTTGTTGATGATGGAAACAATGAAATGAAACCAAAGTTTTTTAAAAAATACCCCAAAAAAATCAAAATACTCAATTACATTGGAATACCTTTTTTTATGAATAAAACCAAAGATTTGAAAAACCAAGTTATTAAGAATTTTTGCTTAGGTGGATGAAACAATTGTTTTTTATACCTATTGTCGAATTCTTTAAAGAATATAAAACTAATCTTTTATTTTATTTTTAATAACTACCCGAGCCTTTTCTTCTTCTTCTTATTATTATTATCATTCATATTTTTTATATTTATCTGTGAACTACTTTTTTGTATATTTTACTATTTATTAATACTTATTAATATTTTTCTATATTCCAGGTCAAACAAACAAACCAAAATAACAAACTAAAAACAACTATTTTGCTTTTGAAAATGAATAAACCTTTTTACTGATTCATATTTATGTATTTTCAATATATTTTAATAGGTCGAAGAAGCAACGAACCTGCAAACCAGCAATTGCTCAACAGAGCTCATCAGTCATAAATCAATGGCAAATTCTGTTAACGATAATTTTTCTAAACCTATTCTATCAATTCCTATTTATCAGCTGTATTAATTCATTCTAACTTGTTACACTTTTTTGTAATGACTGTCTGTGCAACACGGCTGACTTTTTAACACATACATCCAATACATTAGTCGATTACCCCATCTATATATAAAAATACACACTCATATAAAACAGTTTGTGTGACCTTTTTTTTATTTTTTGCTTACTTTACTTAACCTTACCAGTCCCCAACCATCATCACTTCTCGATCTATTCAAATCATTTAAAGCATACGATTTATCGCAGATATTAATCACTTTCTTAGAATCATCTACAAACCTAAACCCAAAGCTATATTAACAAAATGAGGTATGTTATCCAGAAACCCCGAGAAATCAGTTTTACCTGGAGCTAACTCCTCCTTACCACCTCACCAAGTTTAATTGATTGATCAAGAAAGCCTGCTAACCTTAGGAATATAATTATTTTTATTATTATTTCAGTTCTCCTAAACGACGTATTGAAACCGATGTCATGAAATTGTAAGTACATTTCATTTTTCTGAATCTCAGATAAACTTTGTGATGGCTTTATAACTCTGAGCCTAACTATTGTTTTACTCTAGGTTGATGAGTGATTATGAAGTCTCACTTGTTAATGACAACATGTAAGTAACATCCCAACACCTAGAAACCGACACGAATCAAATTATATATCTCCAGATATGCTTGTGTGTTGATATATACGTATTTGCTCGATTTTGGGGATTCGTTGGAAATATCATTTCAAAAACTAACAAAAACCAAAATTTGTTATTTCAGGCAAGAGTTTTTTGTTAAATTCAAGGGACCTGAAGAAAGTAAGTTCATTTCTGATTCATTTTCACTGTTATTGTATTATATTTTGAACTCCTTTTCATGTGTCGTGTGTGAATGTGCGTGTGATTTGACGTATTTTATACAATATTGCCCAATATACACATACAATTGCCATTTCTTTTTTTTACTAGTCTGTGGCAAACATGATTACGAAATGTTTATGTTAGATAAGACTTTGTTTGTTATCGCCAAAGATTTAAACAGTGCAAATAACTAACCACTACCATATTTGATCATCTTTATCTTTATTATTTCATTATTATTGTTGTTTAGCTTTGTATTCTGGAGGAATTTGGAAAGTACATGTCGAGCTTCCCGATCAATACCCTTACAAATCACCTTCGATAGGCTTCGTCAACAAGATTTACCATCCCAACATTGACGAAATTAGCGGATCTGTCTGTTTGGACGTTATAAATCAAACATGGAGCCCGATGTTTGACCTGCTTAACATTTTTGAGGTCTTTTTGCCGCAGTTGTTGAGATACCCCAATGCTAGTGATCCGCTTAATGGTGACGCTTCTTTAATGTTGTTGAGAGAGCCAAAGAGATATGAACGAAAAGTACAAGGTATGTGATTTGATTGATGAGAGTGTGTTGTTTAAAATCTCTGGGCTATCTTTCTAACTGGGTTTACTATTTTATTTTTTTACAGAACATGTTCAACGGTTTGCGTCTGCGGCGGCTCTTGAAGAGGAAGAAGAGGAAGAAAGCTCTGACGATGAAATGTCGTCTGCTGGTTCATTTTCTGATGATGAAGAGCCTGCTGGTAAACTAGAAGTTTAGAGCATTAGTTGACCAGCTCTATGTTTTTTTATTCTGGATCTTTTGAAATGGTGTTTCTGGCTATCTGCTTTCATGAAACAGAAAGTCTATTTTGCATGAAAAGAGTTGAGTCAATTACATTTAAACAAGTACGCCAATATATATACATTTATATATGTATACACTGATTTTTTATTCTGTCGAAACAATTTCAAAAAGACATGTTGAATTAATTGAAGAAAAGGAGCTTATTAAATTAATGTCTTGATTTTGTTTTACAGTTGTTATTATTTGCATCCCAGTGTTATATATATAATTTAGTACAGTAATAAATGAACAAATAATAATAAACTATCAAAGTATTATTCTTCTTAAGATGTAACAGTTTCTTTTGCAGGTTCGGATTCCTTTTTATTGGCTTCATCAACTGGATCATCCACAAATGTTGGAAGTGTAGTATTTGAATCCAGTAAGTAAGATGGGATTCCATTAGCTTCACCTTGTGCACTTTCAAACTCCATTTCTTCTCCCAAAGCTTCTAATTCTGCATCCAACTCTGATTCGGAAATATCATCAGGCACTGCGTAATTTCTTGACATGGTATCCTGTAACTCATTCGACATATCCATAAGATCTGCCATTTCATCTTGCAAGCTTTCAATTTTGTCAATGTCGATCTTGCCGTACTGTTTCTTCAATTCCTTGTTTGCAGTCTTCATTGCGTCAACTGTAACCATTGCGTTACGTAAGTTATCAGTTTGAATAGCGGCTTGCTCCATGTTCCAGCTTTGTGCTTCCAAACTGTCTTTTTGAGTTTCAATCTCACGACGCTGTTTGAGCAACTTGAGTGCTTTTTGGCGAAGCGCATTTTTTCCAGGACCATCGCGCATTCGCGACAGCTTTTGTTGGTATGTAGTCAGCTCGGCATTTAGTTTGGCAAGTTTCACGTCTAGTGTTGCAACACGGTTTTCAATCTGATATTAAGAGATTATATTGTTAGCATTGAGCATTTAGTCTAATCAAAAGTAGTAATCAAACTTACACCAGTAATTGCATCGTTCAAAGTAGCTTTTGGTGCTGCAGATTTTGCTCCAAAGATTCTATTCATGGTTTAATAAATATAAAGACTTGTAGATAGATTGAGTTGATTCGTATCAGTGATGTGTGGCAAAGTCAAGACTTAATCTAGCAAGACTTATGCTGCTTACATAAGATCTCATGTATTTGTTGCTAAACGTGCCATGGGGCATGCCTATTTCAATGTGATAAGCCAAGTATAGTAATTTTAATCACATACAACGTAACTCCCAGTCTTGACAAAATGTGCGACAATTACAGTTTCCCTTAAAAAGGGGTCGTGTAATGATTTGTTTACTTTCCAAAAAAACAGAAAAGGTTAAAAATAGAAGTACCGCTACTCAAAGCGTTTTGTATGTTCATTAGACCAAGCATGGCTGTATGTTTTTTTTATTTTTATTTTTTTATTTTTAGTTTTCCATCCAAACTAACCTCTTTTTTTCTTTCAACATCGCCAAAAAATCAAGGGAGTTTTAGTTGTTCAAACTTGAAGGATATTCTCATTCTTGTTGATATTGCTGGTTTCCTGTTTTTGGATTAGCTTTTATTTATTTCATTTTTTTTTCAGCACAGCATTGTTCACCGGTGTATTAGATCTGTTTTGAGTAAACCATAGCAGAAACTAAAAAAAAAAAAAATACCCCTTGAGACCCTCTTTTGATAATAAGAAGAGCTAACAACAGTGAATAATTAGCAGCATTCTTGTGTCATACGGCATAGCTTCAAATCTCAAATCTCAAATCGACATTCAGTGACTTTTTTCATCAACTGCCACCACCTATTTTTAATACCATACCTTAAAAATGTCAGTGGCCACTGACATTTCACTATTACCCTCAGGGTCAATCAATGACCATACCCTGACTTCTCACATCGCTTCCCGGTTCCACCAGGGAATGCCATACATCACCATTTCAACCGGCACTCTCGTCGCTGTCAACACTTTTTCACCATTCGACATTAACCAAGAACAGAACTTTAAAGATCTTGCAGCCAGAGCGTATAATCGACTTTGTAAACGTGGTGAAAACCAAGTCATTGTTTTCCTGGGTGAAACTGGATCTGGAAAAAGTGACTTCAGAGATTCTCTCGCTGGTCATTTATTGAGTAAGTATCATAAATATAATCTCAATACAGCCTCCATCCATTTGCTAACTTATCTTTTTTAGCTCTTGCAAACAACCCATTGTCTACCAAAATCAAAAACGCAGATGCCATTTTTTCTGCATTCACCACTACCAAAACTTTAACAAGTTTGTCTGCATCAAGGGCTGGCCATGTTTTGGAACTTCAATATGGTAAGGATGCTACGTTGATTGGCGCCAACATTCTTGATTATCGTTTAGAACGCGCCCGTGTTACAAACGTTCCTACTGCTGAGCGAAATTTCCACGTTTTTTATTACCTGATTGCTGGCATGTCAGACTCAGAACGAGAACATTTGGCTCTTGAGGATGTCCACAATGCTCGCTACAAATACCTTGGCCACCACACTCAAATGCGCATTGATATTGATGACAAGGCTAAATTCACACAGCTCAAATCTGCATTTAGAGCACTGGAGTTTTCTCGTGCCGATATCGCCAATATCTGTCAAGTTCTTGCTGCAATCATTCATATTGGCCAGCTCACCTTCAGATCTACAGGCTCAGATGGAACTCGTGGACCTTCCACCCTTGTCGATAATGTTGAAACTTTGGAATACATTGCAAGTTTCTTGGGTGTGCGATCTAATCTTTTGGAAAACGCTCTCAGTTATAAGACTGTCTACATTAAGAATGATCGTGTAACACTTGTGCTTGATCAAAAGGGAGCTCGGGAAAATGCTGATGAGCTCGCCCGTGCTTTGTATACACTGTTGTTTGTTTGGGTCATGGAACAAATCAATTCTTCTCTCTCTCAAGATAGAAACGCTAGTGTTCCTGGGCTCAGCTCCATTGTTGATAACACCATTTCCGTGGTTGATTTCCCTGGCTTTAGTACCTCGTCCTCCGTTCCTACTATCGACAAGCTTTTACACAATTCTGCAAATGAAATTTTGTACAACTACTTATTAAAGTCATACTTTGAGACCCCAATTGAAAAGTTCAACAGTGAAGAAGTCGTTGTTCCTCAAACAGAGTATTTTGATAACTCCGATACTGTCCGTACTTTGTTTAGACATTCACTGGGTGCTCTTTCTGTTATTGATGATTACTCTCGCCGCGACAAGAGCGACAATGACCTCATGGAATCTTTCAGAAAACGATACGACCAAAACCCCTCGCTCGATGCCATTTCTTCCAGAAGATCATTCACTGTTCGACATTTCGCTGGTGAAGTCGAGTACATGGTTGACAACTTGTTGAGTACAAATTCTGAAATCATTTCTGGTGACATTATCAATCTTTTCACATCCTCATCGTCTTCTGACTTTTTACAAGCCGTGTTCAGTTCTAGTGCAGTTGTTGATTCTAAATTTGGTTCTGAAGTTGTTCAAGCACACTTGTCATCAAAACCTCTTCGTGCCCCATCTGTCGTTCGACGAGGCAATTCAACAAAAAGCTTGATTGGAAAACCACCAAAGAAGAAGAAAAGCATTGCAAAAGCTAATGCTTGTGGCCAGTTTGTTAACGCCATTGACAGTTTGATTGAATCTTTCCAAGATGCCAATCCTTACTTCGTCTTGTGTCTGAAACCAAATGACCGAAAGCTTCCTAACCAGTTTGACGCCCGATGCGTTCGCCAACAGATTCAAGCTTTTGGTATCCCAGAAATTTGTAAACGAGTAAAGATCACAGATTTCAGTGTATTTTTGCCGTTCAACGAGTTTATTCGCTACGCCAACGCAGAAGGAAACAACAACCATATAGATGACTTTTCTGGAATGAATATAAGTGAACATAACTTGGCAGTTCGCCTTATCCAGTCCCGTGGCTGGCCGGAACGTGATGCCAGATACGGTCTTTCTGGAGTCTTCCTTTCGGAACAAGCTTGGTTACAGCTGGTTGATCCTAAAATGTCGTTTGCTGAAAATGCAAACAATCTCTTTTTGGAAGCTGGCAATCGTAACTACAATCCTAATAACATGGGCGATAATGACGCATATTACTTTGACCCGGATTCAAAGTCCTTGGCTCCTACAAGCGGTGGCGGAAATATGTTTAGATTCAATGATTCGAAATCTGCCAACAAAGATGCCTTGATCCATACCAAAGATGGAGCTGAAGAAAACCAAATTGACGAAGTCCCAGTCACTCGTGCCAGAAAAGCTTGGATGTTTGTTGTTTGGATGCTGACTTGGTGGATTCCTGATTTCTTCATTCGCATATTGGGAAAAATGCCTCGTAAAGATATCCGTATCGCTTGGCGCGAAAAGTTGGCCATCAATATGTTGATTTGGGTCTCCTGTTGCTGCGTTATCTTGCTTCTGGTTGGTTTCCCAATTCTTATCTGTCCTACTCAACATGTGTATACTCAACAGGAACTGAAAGGATACTCCTACAACAACAATCCTAATAAGGTTTATGGTTCTATTCGAGGTGCTGTTCTGGATCTTACCCAGTTTGCACCTAGTCATTACCCAAGTGTCGTTCCTACCCGAGATGTTTTGAAATCTGGTGGTGGTGACATGAGTGACATGTTTCCTATTCAGATTTCAGCTTTGTGTAATGGTGTCAATGGAACAGTGGACCCAAATATTGTTCTCGGTTCTGCATATAACTACTCGAATCCCAATGCTCAGTACCACGATTTCAGAAACTTCAAAAACGATTCTCGTCCTGATTGGTACTACGAAAGAATGAAGTATTTGCGATCTAATTACTTAAAAGGTCACGTTGGATTTACCCCAAAGAATATCAAAGCTTTAGTTTCTGACCAACGCACAGTTGCAATTTTGAACGGATACCTTTATGACATTACTCAGTATGTGATTGGCGATATTCAGATCCGTGCTCCTGATGGAGTAACGGTTGATAAATCTAGCATCGACACAAACTTTATGGCTCCTGAAATTATTTCGCTTATGCAGTCAAACAATGGCAAAGACATTACCAAACAATGGCAAAACCTTAATATTGATAAGGATTTGCGAAACAATATGGAAGGATGCCTAAATCAAATTTTCATGATTGGCAAAGAAGATACCCGAGGTAGTGTCAAGTGTTTGTTTGCACGATACTTTTTGCTCGCAATTTCGATGTTTGCAGTTTTTGTTATTTTAATCAAGTTTATTGCAGCTTTGCAGTTTACTCGAAAGACCACTCCTGAAGATAATGAAAACTTTATGATTATGCAGGTTCCTGCTTATACCGAAGATGAAGACTCGTTGCGTCGTGCAATGGATTCGTTGGCTCGCACAAAATACGATGATAAGCGCAAGTTGCTGGTTGTTATTTGTGATGGTATGATTATTGGTGCTGGTAACGACAGACCCACGCCTCGTATTGTTTTGGATATTGTTGGACATGCCAAGGATATAGATCCACCAGCACTGAGTTTTGAAAGTTTGGGTGAAGGCAACAAGCAACACAATATGGGTAAAATCTATTCTGGTTTGTACGAAGTCCAGGGCCATATTGTTCCATACATCATTTTGGTCAAAGTTGGTAAGCCTACTGAAATTAACCGTCCTGGTAACCGTGGTAAGCGTGATTCCCAAATGTTGTTGATGCGTTTCCTTAACCGTGTTCACCACAACTTGCCCATGAATCCCTTTGAACTTGAACTTTATCATCAAATCCAGAACATTATTGGTGTCAACCCAGCATACTACGAATTCCTTATGCAGGTCGATGCCGATACCGTCGTTTCTCCAGAATCATGTTCCCAGTTTGCCTCAGTACTTCACCACAACAACAAGATTCAAGCCATTTGTGGTGAAACCGGTTTGTCTAACGCCAAGGCCTCTATTGTTACAATGATGCAGGTTTACGAGTACTTCATTTCTCACAATCTTGCAAAGGCATTCGAAAGTTTGTTCGGTTCTGTCACATGTTTACCTGGTTGTTTCTCCATGTATCGTATTTACCAGCCTGGTACTGGTAAACCAGTGTTTATTTCGCACCCCATTGTTCAAGATTACGCCGAAAACCGTGTTGACACTTTGCACATGAAGAACTTGCTTCATTTGGGTGAAGATCGTTATCTTACAACTTTGTTGCTTAAGCACAACCCTAATATGGCTACCAAGTATTTGAGTATCGCACACGCTAATACAATCGCTCCTGATACTTGGTCAGTCTTTTTGTCACAACGTCGTCGTTGGATCAATTCTACTGTCCACAACTTGTGTGAACTTCTTCCGTTATCCCAACTCTGTGGTTTCTGTTGTTTCTCCATGAGATTTATTGTAATTTTGGATTTACTTTCTACTATTATCCAGCCCGTTACAGTTGGTTATCTTGTTTACTTGTTTTACCTTATTGGTTCAAGCCCAAGTAACATCCCAGTAACTTCCATTATTTTGCTTGCCGCCGTTTACGGTCTTCAAGCGTTGGTATTCATTGTCCGCAGAAAGTGGGAAATGATTGGTTGGATGTTTTTCTACCTCATGGCCATTCCTCTCTTCTCGCTCTACATCCCACTTTACGCATTTTGGTACATGGACGATTTCTCTTGGGGTAACACTCGTGTTGTTTTGGGCGAAAAGGGCAAAAAGATTGTCATTTCCACCGAAGGTGCTTTTGATCCTTCCGAGATTCCTATGCAAACTTGGCAAGACTACCAATCTGACGCTTGGAACAATTACAACGAAATGTACCAAAAAATGGATAACGAGTCTATTGCACCTACTTATGCGCAGTCGCACCAAGATGTGTTGGCAAAGTCTGTGTACTCCATGCAATTAAGACCTGGCTCTACCATGGGCTCAGAAATGGGATCAGTTTACGGTGCAACACCAGCAGCAGCAGCTAGTCGCAGCGCTTTTACAAATAGCAATACTACCGAGTCTGGCGATATTGAAATGGGAGTATTGAAGAATAGCAGTAGCAGCAACACCAACAACCTTGCAAATGCTAACTTACCGTCTGATGACGCAATCACTTCTCAAATCCGTGAAATCTTGTCGACTGCTGATCTCATGACAGTCACCAAGAGAAGCATTAGACAACATCTTGAAAGACACTTTGGTGTTAAGCTTTCTGCAAAGAGAGATTATATCAATTATGTCACTGAAGCTATTTTGACGGATCAGTTGTAAAAAAACGGGTAAAGAAAAAGAAAGAGAAAAAGTAAAAAAACAAAAAACAAAAAAACAAAAAGAAGAAATAAAGAATTAAAAGGGAACATATAGAGAAAAAAGAAGGAAAGAAAAAATATTTGAATATTATTGGTTTTTGTTTAGTTTATTTTTGTTTAATATATTATCATTTATTATTATTAGTTTGTTTATTATATATATTGGTTTAAAAAAAATCATTGTTTTGCTAGTATTGCCATTACCTACTATCCTGTAAGCATAACCGTTTATCGGCTTTCTTCTTAAATAGCTATTGTTTATTTCCAAAAATAATTTATTTTGTATACAACTCAGAATTCAAATACAAATACACAAAAACTTTCGCTCTATATCTACATTTCAAAAAAGAAATAAACATAAACAATTATTCTTGCTATTATCATTATTGCTTATGCTTTTTTGTTTTTTGAAATTTCAGCAACCATTCTTTTTTTTCACCAAAAAAACCAAACACGTTTATTTATCCACGTCCATTCGGTCAGGATTCTTTCTCAAGATAACAATACCTTCAAGTGCGTGACTCAAACTGGTGTACTCATCATCTTCAAGCTCTGCTCTCTCACCATGTCCAAGCAACACGGGTGTCGAGTGTGTGACCCAGCCGGTAATGGTTTTAGGCTTACCTGCTTGGCCAACAACATCAACAGCCTGACCAACACGGACGTTAACCTTGATGGGCTGCAAGTTCTCGTCAACAGTGACAAGCATGCGTGGCTTAATAGCGCTAGTCAAGTAATACAAGATAGAATGCGAGGAGCCAAGAATAAAGGCCTTGGGGTCCATAAGTGCAACACTAACAGTCAAAAGACCTGCTAATGAGACTCGAGAAAGAATTTGGCGTTCGGTGTTGAAAGGACTTAGTGTCAATGCACCTTTACCCATGTGTAAGAGACCCTGAGCAAGTCTGACAGTGACGAGCGAATCGGGTTCGCGAGCATAGTAGCTTGCTAATTGGCGGAGAAGCTGTGCAAGACGAGCATTGTTAGTACCGGCACCAACAAGACCCATGGAAAAGATTGCAGTCACTGCGACATCAAGATCAGAGTCGTGCGAGTATCTTGAAAGGGTATCAAAAACCTTCATTTCTGGGTTAGAAGCAGAAACCAAGCCCATGGCAAGAGGAACGGCTCGTCGAATGTGGGCTTCACCGTAATGCATCAAATGCCCAAAGTGACGAAGAACCATTTCTTGGCCAATGTCTTCGCCCATGGCAATAGTGGCAACACCCAAAACGGAAAAGGCTTGAACCTGGCTTTCGAAAAAGGAAGTTTCGATGCTATTGTCTTCGGTAGCGCTGGAGGAAGAAGGATCAGCAGGAGCAGATTCAGAAGAGTCTTCAGCATCAGTAGCAGAAGAGCCCTTGTTAGCAGCCTCAGTCTCAGTCTCGGCGGCTTCATCATCGTCGCCAGAAGCATCTTCAGACTCAACCTTTTCGGTACAGTTGTGTAAAAGCTTTTGAATTTGCAAAACGTTACCAGTACCAGCATAAGAACAGATGGTAACCAACACATCAATCACTGAAGAAATTGGATGCTCAATGGCTTTAATAGTTTCCAAAACGGCTTCAGTGCTTTCGTACTTGCCAAGGAACAAAAGACCAAGACCAAGGGCCATGAATCGAGTCCACTTGTCAGAAAGTTGCGACTGTTCTCTTTCCAAAAGAGTTTGCAAAATTGTAGAAGCAATTTCACCATTGGCAGAACCAACAAAGATGTGACCCAAAGCCAAAGCAGCCAAGGAAGAAATGTGCATAGATTGGTTGAGGTCAGAAACAATAGGACACAAACGTTCAAGAAGATCAACTCTTCGGGAACCAGCGTATGCCAAACCAAGACCCAAAAGTGCAGAGGCTTGGTTGAGAGTTTCAGTACCAGTAGGGTTGTCAATGTAATCATCAAGTAAACCTAATGCAGGATCAGCTTCGTCGTGAACACCGGCATTGACAACACCAACACCCAAAATTGCACCAGCTTGAATGTTCTTATCATCAGAGTTGAGGTATTTGTCAAGATGCTGAAGACCATTAGAAGGATCCCATTGGTAAATCATACCCAAACTGGCAGTTGTGCTGGCAAGACCGCTATCTTTAGTTTGGTAAATCCAAGAGTTCTTTTCAGAATCAACAGTCAAAAGCTTATCGTTTCCGTAACCACAGTTGATGAAAGCATTGACAAAAGATGAAGCCAAGTTTTGCTTAGCAGAGGCCAAAGTGTGGGAAGAAGGATGGTAACTGTCAAGATAAGACTTGTAAATATCCTCAGGAACCTTAGGATCCATAAGATTGAGTTCCTTGGCCAAGTATAAAAAGTCTTCAGTAAGTAAAGTATTTGAAAGACAAGCTTGGACTTCTTCATTTTCGACCTGAAACCAGTATTGTTGTCTGGCAAGAATGAAAGCCAATTGCTTTTGAACAAGGACGTCAGTTGTAGCATCAAACACAGAGCGAATAAGCTGTTCGTCATCTAATCGGATAGCAAGAGCCAAAGCGTTGGTCAATTGGCCGTGAGAAAGGTAGATATTGTAGGCAGTATGGAGGAAAGCCAAATCATCAGGAGGAGCAAGCAAAGGCACACAGCTAACCATGTAAAGACAAACGCGTGAAAAGGTGTTTGCATCAACAAACTTGGCAAGATTTTCAATGGATTCGACTTCCATGAGCAAATCAACAGCATCAGCTTCAGCATTGTGCTTTAAAAAGTAAGGAACAATCTTGAGGGCCAAAGCAAGAAGATCATCAGTTTTTTCGTCATTCTCAGATCTGATCGAGTACTCTTCACCAATCTCCAAAGCCAAGTGGCGCATATACTCATGTCCCCAGCTAGCAATATCGTCATCTTCATCATCCTTCAACTTGCTTGAGGAAGAAGAAGCAGGGCCGGTTGAAGATAATGATGGAGTGGCAATCAAACGATATCTAAGAGAATCACGGTTTCCATCACCAGCATAGGTCATACCCAAGACCGACAAGATATCAGCGAGACGATGTTGAAGGTCTTTTGGCCACTTGTCATATACAGCAACGAGATCAGGGTAGTGAGGTCTCAAAAACTTGAGAGGCTTAGGAACAGCAGTCATTGAAGAAGTTGAAGTGCGGATAAAGTTCTTCAACAACTCCAAAGCATTAGCATAAAGCGACGTGTCTGGTTCCTTGAGACGTTCAACAAGAAGTTCTAATTCATTTTTGAGTTTTTCGTCTTCTTCAGACAATTCTTCTTCTTTAGGGTCCTGCTTCTTTTTACTGTCTTCTTTGGAATTGGTATCATCTTTGCCACTTTCCTTTTTGGGATCCTGTAAAGATGACACAGATTGTGGTTGGGTATTTTCTTTACCAGAATCTTCCTTATTGGATCTTTGAACCTTTTTATCGGATGGAGTCTTTGAGGAATCTGTCATTGTGGGTTTGTATTAAAGGAAAAAAAAAAAAAGCGGTATAGCAGAGAAAGAAAAAGAGTGGGTAAAGAGAGAAAGAAAAGGTAGGTAAGTAAAAAAAGGAAGTGATGTATGTGTGTGTGTGGATTTTTGGGTAGACAAAAAAAGTGAGTGGCGATTTCTTAAAAAAAACAAAAAAAGTTGACAAGAAAGTCAAATAAATGCGCTGAAATCAATGAAATATATGATCAAATGTGAATATTTATAAAAACAAGAATGATATCAGCAAAATATGAATATTTCTTTAATCAATTGATGTTTTCAAAAAAAGAAATACTCAGTTATTTGGACACTTATAGGTGGTTATATATGTGTGAATGAATTGGTCTTGTGTGTGCTTACGAGTGTGGTAGTGACAAAAACTATATCAGTTAGTTTTTGCGAATATGGGTAATGCCACAGTATGTCACACAACTCTTTGCTTATGATTACAAATACTTACATAACATGACATTATGCCTCATCGGACGATTTTGGAAAAAGATCGCAAAAACCGAGAAGATTAGATTTAGGTCTACTCATTCAGATTAATCATAGGATATTTATACTTTTTTTTTTTTTGTAAACTTATCTATTTATTTATTTCTATTTCAATTCAAATCATTTTGATTTTCAATCGGCTTTTTCAAAAATGCTTGCAAACCCTATAAATATTCCTAAATGGATTGAAGAAAACAAACATTTACTTCAACCTCCAGTCAACAACTTTTGTATTCAAAAGGGAGGCTTTACAATTATGGTAAGAGAGAAAAAATGAGCAATTGAAAGACACGTGTCTACATATTGTAAATGATTCCCTTTTCCCGAAATATTTATTAATCTATTTTTCATTAATTTCGTTTCAGGTTGTTGGAGGTCCTAATGAACGTACCGATTATCATGTCAACCAAACCCCAGAATGGTTTTACCAGCTCGAAGGCCACATGACTCTCAAAGTCGTAGACAGCTGTGCCGAAGACGATACTGACAATGACAATGACAATGACAATGACAACAGCATCAACAATAACAATAACGCCTCTGATCACGGACACTCCCGACGTTCTGTTTTCCGCGACATTACTATCAACCAAGGCGACATTTTCTTGTTACCTGCAAACGTTCCTCATAACCCTGTGCGATATAAAGATACAATTGGCATAGTGGTGGAGCAGGATAGACCTAAAGGCCTTAATGATGCGATCCAGTGGTACTGCCCCAATTTGGAGTGCAGGTCTATGGTGTATAGAAAAGAGTTTTACATGTCCGACCTCGGCGTTCAAGTCAAGGAAGCTATTGAAGAGTTTAGAAATAGCGGTGATAAGAGATGTTGTACTAAATGCGGGACTTTTGTTAAAGCTTAAAGATTAGATCGACATACAAGAACAAGAACTTCTTTTGAAATTCAACATGAATTATTAGTTTGAAATACAGTTTTATTACTTGTTATTCTTTTAATGGACTTTCTATAACTTTTTTCATAATACCAACACACAAACAGTTAAACTCCGTGAATTCTTTGAATCTCTTAAATTCTTTAGTGTACTAAATTCCTATATTATTTACCAATTAAATCCAAATTTTCATGGGATCTGACTTCTTTTTTTCAAAAAGTTCAAAAACTTGCCAGTAAACGCATCCGAGATCCAGTGCAACAGCTTGTCGTATACAATCGTGTTGGCACCATGATAATAAATCGAATGATCCGAATCTGGGAATACGTGCACATCATAATTCTCAATACGATCAAGATCAAGCTTATCAAGAAGCGTCAAAGTATGCTGGAAATGAACATTGTCGTCGCCGGTTCCGTGCATAACCAAGAACCGCTTGTTTTGCGAAATCTTGCGCACATCAGTGATGGCAGACTCGTCGTATCCCTTTTCGTTTTGGTCAGCACCTGGAAGGCGCATATACCGCTCAGTGTAAATACTATCGTAGAACCGCCAATCGGTAACTGGCGCCACTGCCATGCCATATTTAAACGTCTCACCGCCATCGGTTTCTAAAGTTTTCAAAGTCATGAACCCGCCATACGACCAGCCCCAAATGGCAACGCGCTCAGGGTCAACGTACTTGCGCGAAGTCCAGTTTTTGGCAGCTGCAATTTGGTCTTGTGCTTCGTAGCGACCAAGATGCTCGCGAACAACGTTACGGTACGCACGACCCCTGTATCCAGTTCCACGACCATCCACAGTAACCACGATTGCGTTCAAAGTAGAAGCCAAAGCCTGCTGGAACCCGTATGCAAATGTCTTTTGCACAAGCTGCGAAACAGGCCCACCGTAGACGTAGAAAAGAACAGGGTACTTCAAAGACTCGTTAAAACTGGGTGGTCTGTATTCAACACAGTTGGCAAAAACGTCTTTGTTGTGGTCATCTGTGCCAACCAAAACTTGAGAATAAATCTGCTCGGGAAGCTCGTATTCTTTAATGGCATTCTTAATGCGGTCGTTCTGGGCAAGCTTGATTGCAGAGTCCCACATATTTTCGGCTTCCAGATCCAAAACAACTTGCCATGGAACTTTAGGACCTTTATAACTAACAATGGCGTATCGGCTGTCCGGGGAAAAGGAGGCCGAGTACCAGCCATCTTCGGTTTCATTTGTAAGAGCCTTCAAGTCTGAACCGTCAAGATTGACTGAATAGACATGTCGTTCCACAGACGATTTCTTTGTAGAAATAAAATAGACTTTGTTTGTTCTAGGGTTAAAAGCGACCTGGTCACCGTCAACTTCCCACTCGCCCCTAGTCAACACAGCCTTGGGTTTTGTAGAATTGACGGGTGAGTAGTATACCAAATGGTTGTAACCATCAATAACGTTCATGTCGATATATCCATCGTCAACACGGTTATTTTTAGAGTCTGCGGGAACGTGGTGTGTGTTTTGGGAAATTTCAAACCATCCACCGTCTTCAGAAGCGTTGACAACACGAGGAGTACTGCCAACACGTTTCTTAGCATCAATGACACCGACCTTCAATACAGATGAGTCACGATCACTCATGCGCATAATCACGTTGTGGTCGCCAGTCCAAACGACCTCGGTGATGAGCTTTTCAGTATCTTGAGCTTCATTTTCTTCAATAGGAACTTGATACGACTCAAAAGACTTTGTCTCGAGCAAAATCAAGTCGACGTTTGGATTGGGAGTGCCAGGCTTAGGGTACTTGATGTTTGTGAGCTGAGGGTATGGATGATTGCTAGAAGGCGACTTTTGGACAAAATAGGGAATAGGAAACTGGTGCACAGAACTGTCGTTAGTTCGAAGATAGGCCAAGTAGTCGCCATTGGGAGACCACCACATGGCAGTATCTGACGCAAACACTTCTTCTTCGTAAACCCAATCTGGTCGGCCATAAAAGATTTCAGAGCCACCGTCTTTTGTAATTTGCTTGATTTCGTCTTTATCGTCATTAGCAGGGCTTTCTCCATTGTCTTTAATGACTCGGATAAACAGATTGTTGTCCAAGACAAAGGCAATCTTGTCAGCAAGAGGAGACCAGTAAGCAATTGCAATTTCAGAAGTTGCATGGCCAGTGTACAAAGGTTTGACAATCTTGTTTTTAATGTTGTACACAAAGTAATTGGCAAACGACGAATGACGATAGTTTTTACGCGAGTTTGCAATCAAGATTGCATTTTTACGATCAGGACTCAACACAAAACGAGAAACAACAAATATGGTATTGTTGAATTTAAATGCACGCTGGGAGTTTTCAAACAAAACAGTTCGGTTAGATCTATCGGGCCAGTCAACAAGAACGAATCCTTGGTTGTTTTCTTCGAGTAAATGGACAGAAGTTTCAGAGTTTCCGGGAGCAGCAGCGACCCATTCTAGACTTTCAAAAGAAGGACGGAGACTGCCGCCACGCCAGTCCTTCATGGTGAAAAGACGTTTGGAAGGATCAATCACGGGTTTTCCATAGCCTGGAGAGTCTGGAGAAGTGGGAATAAGGGGTTTAGATTGTGCAGTGGAACTGCTAGGAGTAGTTCCAGTTTCAGTTTCAGTAGCAGCAAGAGCTGAAGAAGGAGAAGATTGAGAAACTGAAGAAGAAGAATTTGAAGATGAACTGGACATTGAAACAGCAGAAGGATTAAACCAAAAAGTAGCAGCGACTAATAGCATTCCCATCACCAACACTGCACCGATAACCCAATAAATCGCACAACGTCGTTGGCTTTTTCTTTTCTTTAAAGAGCCTTGTTTTTCAGCATCTTGAAACAAAAACTGATCATCTTCATAGCCATCATTGTAGCTATCACTATGATCAAAGTCATTGTTCAACCTGTCTGTGCTTTTCAGGTTTTGCACAAGACTTTTGCGGGTATTGTTATCTATATTGGTATTGTACAATTTTGCCTGGTGAGAATAAAAAGATTGTGCTTGATCATGGATATGTTCAAAAAGCGAAGAAACATCTGAACTACTGTCATCATCTTCGTCGTTATCGCTGTTGATGTTAAAATCCTCTTCACGATTACTAGATTCAGCATTTGTAGAATTTGAATTCAAGTTGTCTTGACACGTATTACTACTAGTAGTGCCTTGAGAGCCCGTAAAAGAAGAACTAGCCGAGCTTTCCAAATTGGACAACGTCATGGAATCTCCACTGACTGGTTGATGCGACATATTAATAAATAACCTTGATTTTGAGATAACCTTTAATCCAATTAAAAATAGTCAAAAAAAAAAAAAAAATGCTTCAAAAAGCTTGAGAGTATTGATGTTGAAGAAGTATATAAAGTGTAATGAATGAATGAATGGTAAAAAAAAGAGAAAAAAAAAAGAGTTAAAAATAAAATGAAAAAACAACCAAGAAAAAGAAGAGAAAAAGAGGGAAAAAAAGTCGATTATGTGGAGCCCTTTCAAAGGCTTGGGACTTAAGGGTGATAGTCTGAGATATGTGTGTATGTGTGTGTGTGTGTATACTTAGTACTCACATTCTTTGACTTTTCAGTTTTTTAGTTACTGCTTTTGGAGTTCAACACCCTGAATTTGATACAAAGGCTAGTCTAAAAATTAGTAAAAAAAGGATAATAATTAATAAGTAATAATAATTAATGAAAATATGATAATTTGGAGCAAGAGAGAATCAAGGCTAGTAGTTGACAACACAACCAATAGCTAAAAACTTAATACCTGATAACCTATTACCTGCAATATACAACGTACTCAATATAGATATATAGCACAAGGCACACTCTCTTAGCAAATCTCTCGGTACATATTCGAACTAACTTCCTTTGTTTTGTAAGCACACAGAAATTAGATACTAGCAAAGCATTACAAAACGCTTATCACCAGCCGTGTATAACCAACAACTATAGCATAGTAATAATAGGAATTCTTAGCTAGAATGATAAAGAGCTTTGTTAACAACCATAATTGGCAATTGTATTACATCTGTATTC
>JAKTYL010000097.1:58839-70006 GCA_030578715.1 Magnusiomyces tetraspermus
AAAAAAAAAAAAAAACATCAACAATAGCAATAACTAACAAATAGAGATATGTATATATAGCAGTAACAATAAAACCTTTTCATAGACTCTTTGTGAAACGGGTAAATAGCGATTAAAAATGTAAAACACTTCTCAAACTCATATTCAATTCAAGTCGCTCCAAAGCTCAATCAAGTAATTCCAAAGTTCAATTCAAGTAACTCCGAAGCTCAATTCATCGCCAATTCGAGTCTCTTCTCAAGTTCACTTCATGACCAACTCTCTATAATTCAAAATTTTTTTTACTCCCCAACTCTCTTTCAATGACGATCCAACCCAAACTCCAAGTCTTGTTCTAATCCATCAATAGATTGCCCATTGTTCAACACATTTTCTTGAGGCTTTGGTGGTAAATCTGCGTACCGGTATTCATTTGAAGGAATTCCTAATGAATTTTGGCCTTGTTGGTTTTGAAGGTTTTGTATTTGTTGTTGCTGCTGCTGTTGTGCCTGTAACTGTTGTTGTAATATTTGCATCTGTTGTTGGTAAGCGTACTGATTATAATCTTGAGCATTTTGTGATTGGTATTGCGCTTCAGCTGCTTGAGCCTGAGCTTGTTGTTGTTGTCTTTCTTGTTGTTCTCTTTGTTGACGTTCCTGTTCTTGTCTTTCCTGCTCTTGTTTCTGTTGTTGTTGTTGCTGCTGCTCCTTTTCTTGTTGTTGAATTCTTTGAATATCAACTTGAAGCTGTTGTTGTTGCTCAGGTGCAGAAACACCTCTAACCATTGCACGGAATGACACAACTTCATCTATAATCATTTGACGCAACGAATCCGAATCGTCCACCTCCTCAAACGAAAAGTCAAACTCTTTAGGACACTCGGGCTCGTCTTCCGAGTCGTGCCAAATACGCAAATAAGGGTGTTCCAAAGCTTCTTGTACTGTAATTCTGTCTGCTGGATCAAAAGCCAACATTTTCTCCAACAAATCCAAGGCTTCTGGGTTAGCTTGAGGGAAAAGCTGCTGGAACGGGATTTTCGGCGTAAAAGGCAAGCCGCGCACATATTCTTGGGCTCTTTGGGATCTAATACGTCTCAATGTCTCTTCTGGCGGCGTTCCCAAGTACTTGAGAATCTGACAGAGCTGGTCGACATGGTCGCGGCCTTTGAAAATGGGTTTGCCGCCCAGCAATTCTGCCAAAATGCAGCCTACAGACCACACATCAATGGCCTTTGTGTAATTTTGGAAACTGAGCATGATTTCAGGTGCTCTGTACCAGCGCGTAGCCACGTATTCAGTCAAAAAGCCAGCGTTTTTGTTAGGGTCGCTGGAATAGCCTCTGGCAAGACCAAAGTCGCAAATCTTCAATTCGCAGTCCGAATTGACCAGCAGGTTACCCGGTTTCAAGTCTCGGTGCAACACATTGGCTGAATGGATATATTTGAGTCCAGCAAGCACTTGGTAAATAAACGACTGGTAATGGGCATCAGTCAAGGGCTGCTGTGACCTAATGATCTGGTGCATGTCACACTCCAACAACTCTTCATACAAATACACCTCGTTGAAATTCGGAAGCGCCACAATGTCCATATCGTACAAACAAGTAATATTTTTATGACCACGGAAATGGTTCAACAGCTTGAGTTCGCGTAAAGCTCTTTTGGTAAGAATCTTTTTGGAAAAAATGTTGGTCACCTTTTTGATGGCAACGCCGTGGTTGCCTGGAGCGCCAGAATAGTTGGCCGCACATACAACGCCATAAGCTCCTTGGCCTAGTTCTTTTGTGATTTGAAATCGGCGGTCAATTGTAAAGTCTTGGTTCGAAACCTTATAGGTGTGTCGGTCAGGTGGAGGCACGTTCATGGTGAAAGAAGTGGCGATGCTGCAGAAGGGCGTAGAAGGTGTACTAGTAGTAGTTCAAGTGATAGCAGTTCACAAGTGGTAGTAGTAGTAGTAGTAGAAAGAAGGAGGAAAAGGTGTTTTTTTTTTTGTTTATATCACTTCTTTTTTTAGTCTCTATGTATTTCTAAAATAAACAAAAGAAAAAAGAGCGTGTATCTAAGAATTGCGGTTAATTATATTTATTAATTGCTTCTTTTGCTTCTTTCAGGTTTTGAAGTAAAATAAATAAAAACAGTTGAAATTTTTTTTTTTTTTTTTCAGAAAAGTATATATAAGAAGAAAAAACAGTAATGAAAAATAAAAGACGAGTAAGTGTAGACTTGAGTGTATATAAGAGTGTGAATGTATGGCTATATATGTGTGTGCGTGTGTGTGTGTCGTATGTACGGTTGAACAAAAAAAGACGATTATCACAGAGAAGAACAAAAGAGCATGTCTTGTGGGTTAGGGCTATCGGGTTATATAGCTGATCTGTTGCAACCCGCTAAAAATAGATTTGCGGCAAAAAGGTACAGAAGATGAGTAATAGCATTGATAAGCATTAGTCATATCATAATAATACTTATATAATATTAGCCGTGCACAAAAATTTCACGTTTTTTCACTGCTTTTTTTTTTTTTTGCTAGCTATGTGAAAGAAATAAAGAAAAACACCTCCAGTCAAAGAATCACCAAAAAAATTAATTGTATACATATACATATATATTTTTTCATACCAACTTTTTTTGTTTTCTTTCACAAAAATATTTAAAAAAAATTACAACTAAAACAAAACAAAACAAAAACCTACACAACAACAATGTCTACCACACTTTTCGACGACATTTTTAAGATTGATACTGTCGACAATGCCCGTTACGACCGCGTTTCGCGAGTGACCGCGCAAAGCAGTTCTGACCCAAGTGTCAAGCTCACTTTGGACATCAACAATGAGCTTTTCCCTTTACAAAAGGGCAACTCTGTGTCGCTTGCGTTAGCTGCTACATTGTCGCTCGACGGCGAAGTTAAGCCGCCTACTAGCGGTTGGAGAGAAGCAAAGCCTGGTGAGAGATCGTTGGCTGATGATTATGATTATGTTATGTACGGAACTGTGTATAAATTTGAGGAATCTCAGGGTGATTTCATGTAAGTATTGGGTTTGTGAACTTTAGGTTTTTTTAATCATTCGTTTTCATTAATATGTTGTTAACTCTTTTTTTTAATAGCTCTTGTTATATCTCTTTTGGCGGTCTTTTGATGGCCTTGGAAGGTGGATACCGCAAACTCTCAAACTTGAAACAAGAAAACGTTTACCTCTTGTTGAGACGATAATTCTTAGGCAATACTAGCATTAGTAATCGTTTATACAAAAAAAAAAAAATAGATTTATTAATAAAAAAAAAAAAAATACCATTGTTCATTTGAGACTATAAAAATATTTGCTTGGGAAGATTTCATACCATTGTGTGCTTATTTATTTTTGTTCTTCTTCTTTATTATGTGCAAATGGGCTGGCTAGGTTTTTTCTTCAAGCTGTACATTAATGATCCTGAAAAGCAATGATCATATATCATTTGTTATTTTTCGCTTTTATTTTCATTTTAGATTTTTAATATTTATATATATATATATATATATATACATCGTAAACCACACTTAAACTGTTTTGAGTATCAACCTTTTCTCAAACATTAGCCTTTGTTTATTTTTTTTTTATTGAACTTCTTTCATTTCTGTATCTAAATCTAACTAACTAACTAACTAACTATCTCTATAAATATCTATTTTGACGCTGACTGCTGAGATTCATCATATCCAGAGCCATTTTTTTGGTTACTTTTACTGCTACTGTTGCCGTTGTTAGAACTTCCACTTCCATTTCCATTATTGTTATTTCCATCGCTATTGTTCAAACTGTTTATATGATTAAAATCATTGTAACCAGCTGCCGGCTGGCCATTTTGTTTCTTGTTTTGGTAATACCCATTATTCCCATTCCCATATCCATTTCCATTTCCATTGCTGTTGTTGTTGTTGTAATTCATTTGGTATCGTTGGTTGCTGTATCCTTTTTTGTATCCATAACCTTTATTTCCATTATTATTATTTCCATTAATGTTATTATTGTAACCATTGTTATTATTATAGTTGTTGTTATAGTTACTGTTGCTATTATTGTAGCCACTGCGCTTGTATTGAGATCCGTTTTGGTAGTTATTGTATGGCCGGTTATAATTATTAAAATTATTATAGTTATTATGACCCTGATTGTTGTTGTTAGAATGCTTTGGCCTATAGTGTGGGTTTTGATAATTCTGGGATCCTCCATGCTGACCAAACGTATTTATGGAATCGTTAATGGAATTGGACATGCTATTATTATTATTATTATTATTATTATTATTATTATTATTCATATTTCCAACTTGTTGTTGCGATGGTATGGACTGAGAGTTATTATTATTATTATTATTATAAAATGGCTGTTGGGAAGTTAATGAAGATGTTGATGATGAAGAGGAAGATGTTGCTGGCGACGAGGATGATGATGCTGATCCAGTACTGTTTACATTTTCAGTGTCTGGTACTGAAGAAGGAGAAGACGTTTGTTGTCCATAGCGAGCAGCACTTTGGCTTTGTTGATTGCTAGTGATACTACCACTACTGCCACTGTTATTAGTATTATTCGCCATTGACATTGTATTTTGCTGTGAATTATTTCCATTGTTACCATAACTAGTACTGTTATTGTTATTGCTATGGTTATTATATTGCTGGTTTTGTTGAAAAGTTTCAGACGACGAATATGGCTGATAGTATCCGTTACTACCACTGTTGCTCATGCTCATGTTCATTTGTGAATTACCAATTTCATTTCCAGATCTATCAGCAGGGCCACGCGAATATCCATTCAAATACTGGCTATTGTTATTGTTGACATTGCTTTGGCTAGAATTTTGGTTTTGGTTTAAGTACTGGCTTTGATATTGAGAAGAGGTTTGGTACTGGTTCTGGTATGAGCTTTGGTACTGATGCTGGTGGTATGGATGCTGCTGATATTGATTCTGATACTGGTTTTGGTATTGATTCTGATATTGGTTTTGGTGCTGATTCTGGTATTGATTATGATTATATTGATGTTGCGGGTGTGGTTGAATCATAAACTGTTGTTGCTGTTGATTTGAATACTGGCTAAGAGTTCCAGTTCCTTGAACCGAATAATCAGTTCTACGTGAATACTCATGATACTCAGACGGATGAATAAAAGGTGCTGAAGAGGAAGAAGAGGATGATGATGACGAATTTGGTATAGAAGAGTTAGGACGTTGGTACGTGTTCGAGTTGTAGTTGGTTGAGCCCGTTGAAGAACCTTGAGCGGTGACTGATGCTTGGGAAGCAGTAGTTGTTGAAGTGTGCGAATTACTCGAGCTTGGGCGAGAATTAGCATTAGAGTACGAATTGACTGAACTATGCTGTCCTTGATGTGTACCTTCACCACTTCCAATTGCATTGGTATCCTGACTATTAGTGTCATTAGAATTCTCAGGGTTCAATTCATTGTTGTTGTTGTTGCTACTTTCTTGGTTCCACGATTTAGAATTATCGTCATCCAAATGATCCGGTCCAAAATATTTTTCTCGCGCTTTCTGGTATTTGAGTTCACGAACACTCAGTTCTTCACGAGCAGGAGGAGCAGCTTTCATAGACTGAGGAGTAATTGAACCTGACGAAATAGCAGAAGTTGAGCCGGCAGTGTTGACACCCCCATTGCCAGAACCACCAACATTAGAATTCAAACCAGAAGCAAAAGATAAATTATTGTTAAGCATCTCGCTAGACCCATTTTTACTAGAGATGGAAGCAAGAGGTGAGTTTGTGCCACTGGTGGTAGGCGTGTTGTTAGCAGTGCTGGAGTTGTTTGGATTTCTCTTCAAGATTTTCATCTGAGGTTTGTACTGTTTAGTAGTGTTATCTTGAATCTCATATTGTCTAAAATAAACGTAAGAGGTCTTTTGGTTAGAATATGTCCTTATTGGAGCTGAATATAAAAATGTAAATGAATGACTTACTGGCTGATCCTGGTGTCTCGCAACAACTTTTCTAAAGACGATTCCGAAGATGGACAAGGCTTAACCCATTCCTGTTCCGACATGATTGAAAGTGAAATAAAATAGCAGAAATAGGATAACAAAAGATGTTTGTATTTAGTCGTGAAAAGAACTAAGAGGGATAATAAATAACGAGAAAAATAACTGAATAAAAGAAGAAAAAGTGTAATAAAATATAAATATGTATATATATGAAATATCAAAGACTAGAATAGTTTCATATAGGACCAAGAATCTTTATGCTTGTTTTATTTCTGCTGATCTTTGAAGGTTATATGTGAATTTTTGGTTGTTTTATTGTTTTTTTGTCAATTTTTTTTTTTAATGTTCCAGCAGTTTAAGTAAAGAAAGAAAAAAAACCTGTAAATGGGCCATACATGTATTAAATGTAAAAAAAAAAAAAAAAGAGTAACATGAAATAATTTTGCAGGGTGGTGAGGTTTAGATTATTCATAAGTTTGTCATGCTGACAGATGATGACATAGCATTACATGACTAGTACTTTCTCTGTTAGTCTTGAGAAATGCGATTTTGAAATAAACGTCTATTCCAAAACCATTTAGCAGGCTTATTTATTCACATTCGATATATATTTCGTATTTCTTTCGCAATAGCTATTAATTCATTATTATATATTTTATATCAATTGATATCGTCCTACATAACAATGTTGAGAAGCGTTTTCGGAACTTCAATTAAACCTTCTTGTCAATCAATTGCGAAAAACTCGCATCCAATTAATCGTTCATTAGATATCATTAGTAGCAACAGCAGATGCCTGCCTATCAATTCTTTGAGAAGCAACACAAAAGGATATACTCAAACACGACAAATGCATATCAGGTACCTTCCAATGCGTTGGGGGACTGGCAACAATTATGCGTACATTTTGACAGATGAACCTACTAAAGAAAGCTGGGTCATTGATCCTGCCGAACCTCAAGAGTGAGTACTTTTGTTCTATTTGAAACTTGTTAGAATGTTAAAGTGCCAAAATATTTACAAAGAACAATATCTAACAAGCACTTTTTTTTTTTTATTTTTTTTTTAGAGTTGAACCTACACTTTCTCAATTAGAACGGTCTGGGGATATCAAACTCACAGCTCTTGTAAACACTCATCATCACCATGACCATTCTGGAGGTAACAAAGCGTTATCCCAAAAATGGCCAGATCTTCCAATCATTGCAGGAAAACAGTCGCCATTGGTCACATATACACCTCAACATGGAGAAACTATGAAACTAGGCGATAACATTCTTGTCACTGCTCTTCATACACCATGTCATACCCGGGACAGCATTGGCTATTACGCAGTTGATAAAGCTACTGGCCAAAAAGCTGTGTTTTCTGGTGACACGCTTTTTATTGCAGGCTGCGGGAGGTTTTTTGAAGGATCGGCAGAAGATATGGACAAATCATTAAACCAAGTGTTGGGCTCTTTGCCAGACGAGACTCTAGTGTATCCTGGACACGAGTATACAAGGTCAAATGTTGAGTTTGTTGAAACTGTAATGTGTAAGGAAAGTAATCCTGCAGTTGCAAAACTTGTTGATTATGTTAATAATCATCAGCATACTACTGGAGTGTTTACAATTGGAGATGAAAAGAAACACAACCCGTTCATGAGACTAGAAGATCCAGAGATCCAACAATCTACCAATTCAACAGACCGAACTCAAGTCATGAACAAACTACGACAAATGAAAAACAATATGTAATCATAAATAAGAATTTTAGCTGTATTATTCCACTTCTCTACGCAAATCAAGATTTAAATGTAGCAGGTTTCGGTGAAAGAGCCCTAGGCCTTACAGAAAAACAAAGGCGTTCGACCCGTAATAGAAGAAAGATCCTATTCGCTGCGAATATAAATACATTAATATATCTCGGGTGTCCACACTAATTGGCTCCATCTAAAAAACACGGAACCACAGCTCTAACATTTCCGAGAATAATTTGGTAAAGAAGGGAAAAAGGAAAAGAAAGGAAAGAAGAAGTGAAAATTTGAAAGGTTTATATAGAGGAGGGGATGGTGGGCTGCAAGTTAGGGTTTCATTAGGTGGTCATACTTTTTGTGTTGCAAGAGCGAGTCATACAAGTGTACGACATGACAATACCTGTAATACAATTATGAGTGCAACTTGTGTGAATTTTAATTGCTATGTTGGTGACGAGACACACCATTCGATCCAGTCGATTCAATCGGTTCTATTGGGTTGATTATAACTGTAGAGGTTACTCATATTCAAGTACTCCGCGGGATGGTTGAACCTATTCATTTTAAGAGAACCATCTGGAATACTAATCATTAGAACGTATATCAGCTCGAAACAAACAATCATATCGCTCAATTGGCCTTTATCTTCAGTACTAAACATTTTGACTGGTTTAAATCTCCGCTATCAGTGTGAGAGAAACTAACCATGTTAAGACTGGACGAGTGCGCGTGAAAATATCAAAAATTCACTTATACTTTAAATAGACACTCGGACAATTCCGATTTTAATATCAATTAATAAAGAAACCAGCCAATTGACTCAATTTAATAGCTTTTATAAAATATCAAACTAATTATCCAAAAATCACGCTCCCTTCACGTGTGTAAACTGTATCTCCATACTCAATTATCTACTCATATTCACTCTCCACAGCCGTTTATTGCCTTCCTTACTCAAGGTCTACGCCCCTTTAATCTTTTTTTTATTCCTTCCCCTTCTTTTTTTTTTTTTTTTCTTTTACTTTTCACATTCATATCTTTTTTCATTCTACACATCAACACTTATAAAAACGTTTATTTTATTCGCAATTACTATATTCAAGAGTCATTGAAAACTAACACAATTCATTAAGAATGGCCATAAACAACAAAAACAATAAAAAGTTGACAAGTGTTGACGAGTTGGCTAGAGTTTCGCCTGAAAGCAAGGCTGACACTGTTGAGTCTACCACCGAGGCTACTGAACCTAGTACTACTACTTCTGCCACCGACGATAAGTCTGAAAAGCTTATATCTGACCTTGAAACTGAAGCCAAGGCTGGTGATGACTTGAAAGCTGGTCAACTAGAAGATAAAATTGGATCCTTAGACCTGAAGTCAGATTCGGCTGAAAATGACAAGCTTTCAGAAAAACCAATTAGTAAAGCCGCTGATACTGCTACTACTTCTACATCCACTGAAGTCCCTGCTCCTTCACTTCCTCCTCTTAACCAGGCAAACAAATCTCCCTCACCTCCTCCCAAGCCTCATCGTCCTCTTTCTCCCTTTTCTCAAGCACACTTGACCCTCAGCGAAGCTTTTCCCACAATTGAGCCAAAAGTCGTCCTTGCTATCTTGATTGCTTCTTCTGGACTTGTTGACCCTGCATTCAATGGCCTTTTGTCGCTTTCGGATCCAGATTATAAGCTTGACGAACGAATGATTGATCAGCAGCAGCGTGAAGTGGTTGCAATGCTCACTAAAAGAGCACCTTTGCCATATGGTAAACCACCAACTCACCAAGGTGCTCCTCGAGGTGCTGCAAACTCTAAGCCTGCCCCACCTCGAAATACTTCAGCCAACTACGCAAGACAACCTCAGCCACAGCAACAATCGCACGGAAATAAAGAGTCTGGGTTAGATAAGAGAGCAGCGAACAGAGCGCTTAGCAAAGCTGATATTGAGGCCACCATTCGTGGCGACTCGACTCAAATTGAAGAAGATGAAAAGCTTGCTCGTATGTTGACTGCCGAATATGAAGCCGAGCAGCGACGTACTCGTGGCAGAGGCGGAAACAACACTAGAGGTGGTGCAGATGCTAGTGATGATCCTCATAACCGATTGTTTGGAGAAGATGGAGAGTATGCCAACAACTCTTTTGGAAATTTTGAAAACGATAACCAAAGCGGGCCTGATCACCGGTACGGTTATGATTACGATGATGAGCACTATGGTGGCCGCGATTATGACGAGCATGGCCGAGAACGATCATTTTTTGACGACGAGTTGCCACAGATCCAGGCTAATTTCCAGAAAGGGTTCAACGAGACTAAGGAAAAGGTAAACAGCTGGGTCGAGAATTTAAAGAAAAAGATTGATGGAGATGACAAGAATCCAGGTGTTTTCTCAAACATTTTTGGTGGGATGGATGAATCGTCGAGTCACAGCCACGCAGGCCAAGGCAGAAGGCATAACAATGAAGGCGATGATTATTACAATTATCGTGGATATAATCAGCAGCAGCCTAGGCGAAGAAACCATGGGTTTGATAGAGATCCTGATGAGGTTGATTTTAATGGAATCCAGATGAAGGATGACTCGCGAGCAGCAGCAGCAGCAAATGAAGGACCTAGGCTTCCTAGAAGGCCAATGAGCGGTGCTGACAATGGCCAGCCCAGGACAGAAAAAAGCAATAGTAAATGGGAGCCATTACAGCCTACTATTCCTGAACCGACAAAAGCTGGTATTGTTGGAGCTGGCGTAGGTGCGGCAGGTGGACTTGATGCTTCAAGTAAAGAGACGGCAGCTGCTGGTGCCGATGCCGCATTGAGGGATGGAGCAGCTGCTGGAGATTCAGCTGGTAATGCAGGAAGTAGTAAGAAGGTGCCCATCAAGGTGGAAAGCGCTGAAGAGGAGGATCCTTTCTTTATTGGAGACAGCGACGATGATGATGAGGAAGAAGAGGAAGTCACAAAGAAGAGTGATATTACTAGTGGAGCCAAGTAAGCGAGTTTGTGATGAGTTTTGTATTGGTTTTTTTTTTTTTTTTTTTTGAGTACATATAAATTGAAAGTCTAATGGTGAATATGGATTGACTCTTCAAGTGACGATTACAATTTAATAGTAAATATTATAGTTGACAAAGTTAATGATAAATAAAAAGAACCAAAGTGAGAGTTATTTTCTTGTTTGACATGTGATGGATTTTTTAGTTTTATATATTTTAACAAAAAAAAAAAAAAAAAAAAAAAAAAAAAAAAAAAAAAAAAAAAAAAAAAAAAAAAAAAAAAAAAAAAAAAAAAAAAAAAAAAAAAAAAAAAAAAAAAAAAAAAAAAAAAAAAAAAAAAAAAAAAAAAAAAAAAAAAAAAAAAAGATGAGACAAAATTTCAAACAAAACCTAATCAAGAAGAAAAATCAATAAATAAAAACTTCAATTTAATGTAATAATAATTGTCAATTAAAATCAATTGATGATAACTGCTAGGTTTACAGAGGAAGGA
>JAKTYL010000097.1:70106-82746 GCA_030578715.1 Magnusiomyces tetraspermus
AAAAAAAAAAAAAAAAAAAAAAAAAAAAAAAAAAAAAAAAAAAAAAAAAAAAAAAAAAAAAAAAAAAAAAAAAAAAAAAAAAAAAAAAAAAAAAAAAAAAAAAAAAAAAAAAAAAAAAAAAAAAAAGAAAAAGAAAAAAAACAATACAAAATGACATAAACTTCGTGAGTTAAAGAAAAAAAAGCGTTTATACTATTTTTTCTTTCTTCATTTAAGAATCAAAGCTCCAGCTAATCTGAATTCTGCCAGCATCCAAGTCAGACAGCTGCTTAAAAGCGGCGGGCGAGAAATCCAACGTGTTTTCAGAGCATCCTGGACATCTGTCAACAACAGTAGCCTGCACAGAGCTTCCTTTGTAGTAAGCAGTGATCTTCTTGCCGCAGAGCGGGTTGGTGTTTGGGTTGCCAGTGCTGACGGCGTCGAAACGGACGTGTGAGATGGCCACAACGTAGTCGGTGTCGACATTGGTGATGCCGCATGAGCCCAAGCCAACGTCGTAGTAGGTGCCTTCACCAGCGTTGGAGCCTTCGCCGGCGGTAGCGCCAGAGTTGGAAGATCCAGAGTTGGCGTTAGGGCTTTGGGCAGCAGCGACAGGAGTAGAAGCAGCAGCAGCAGCAGGAGAAGAAGAAGAAGAGGAGGAAGAGGCAACAGGAGCAGGAGCAGCAGAAGAAGTGGCGACGGCAAGAGTGGTAGATTCAGGAGTAGGAGAAGGTTGTGGGGTGGAAGTGGATTCTGGGGTAGGCTCGGGAGTAGAAGTTGAAGAAGGAGTGGGTTCACTAGTAGATGTAGTAGTAGGCTGAGGAGCCTGGGTAGACTCGGGAGTAGGGGTAGCCACTACAGGACTAGAAGTTTCGACGACTGAGGTCTGAACCGAGTTTTGAGCAGCAGTTTCAGCTTGGCTCTCGACAGGAGTGGGAGTAGAAGATGGGGTTGAAGAAGGAGTGGAAGAAGGAGTTGAAGAAGGAGTTGAAGAAGGAGTTGAAGAAGGAGTTGAAGAGGGAGTTGAAGAAGGAGTTGAAGAGGGAGATTCAGATTGAGATTCAGGTTGAGAAGTAGGCTCAACGTTTGCAAAGGCAGCAGCAACGGCTTGACTGGGAGTTCCAGTAGCAACAGAAACAATTTCCCAGCCAGTTGAATAAGGAGACCCGTCTTGGTCGACGTAGACCACTTGTTTTTGGTAAAAGTACTGGGTTTGGTGAACAAATTCAGTAATGACCTCACGTTTGGCCAGTTTATGGGCGTGGTGGTCGTGAGCAACGACTGGGATGGCTGCGGCACAAGTCAAGAAGGTTGAAAGAAGGGCGGGAGTAAAGCGCATTGTGATGAGAATGTATAAAGACGAGTGTTGTGGTGGTGGTGGTAGAGTTTAGATACTATCGATAGAGAGAGAGTGTGTGTATATATATATATACGTGCTGTTGAATGAACGACTTGAGTGAAATATGGTAAATCGAAAAAAAAAAAAAAAAAAAAAATAGAGAAGGAGCGACTGCGAATTAACAGGAAACCAAAAGAGAAGGTGTGTTTTTACTGTAGATGAGTGTCGATGGTTAATTTGGTAAGAATAGAGACAAAAAAAAAAAAAAAAAATCAAAAAAAAAAAAAAAACCCAGCGGTTTGACTGAAATATTTATATTCCAATTCTCCAGTCTTGTCGGACTCCAAATCCAAAGAACCGTCTACCAAAGCGTCAACGACCCAAAAAAGCGTGGTCCAATGAGACGCGACGTGAATGAAAAAAAAAATAAAAAAAAAAATAGTCATTGCGCGTGTAATAACCCCCGTCTATGCACGCACCGGGCGCGCACCGCTAATCGCAGCTTGTTTATTTTTTTTGGGGTCTTGCTGGGTTTGGTTTTTCCGCTTTTGTTGATTTTTTTGATTTTTTTTGATTTTTTTCCAGGCCAGAGACGACCGAAATAGGAAAGTGGCTCTTCTAAAAGCAGCCACCAAACACACACAGGCTGTAAAAAAAATAAATAAGTCTTTGCGCACGCACGCATTGAGGCCGTTGAAAACGTTGCAAGTGCTTCTTGGAACCACCCAAAAAAAGTGACCGACTCTTGTTTCTCAATGGAAAAGCAGCGCGCAGAATACGACGCGATGGGCCCATTGGTTCTTGACTTTTGTTCAGCTCAGACTTGTTCAAGGGTCCGTTGAGCTAATGGCAACAGAGGCGTTGTAGCCGTCCTTTTTTTTTTTTTTTTTTTTTTCTTGTGCCGGTCGTATTGGTGCTGGTTTTTTTCTCTGGTTTTTTCCCTGTGCTACAACACCTCGCACTCCCAGCACTTTTCAACATCAGCTGCTTTGCTTCGCTAGACTCAAATACTCGTATGTGGTGCGTACACGCAGCTGTCCTTTTTCTTGCGTTTTAGTTACCGGCACTCACGTACTCAGGTAACCACTTGCCTCTTTGCTCGGGAAAAGATCCGTACAACAGATTCCTGGCGTAGCTCAGAGACCTTTAGTCCAACGCACCTTTTTATTTTCAAGAATCGTTTCCAAAATAATAATACAAAAGAAGCTTTTTGTACATGGACTGGCACTTTCCAAACGGTTTTTTTTTTTTTTTTGGCACTTCCCTTGCCCAAAATTTCATGATTGATTAACGATTCTAAAGACTACAAGAAACTTTATACAAGAACCCAAGTGCGCGATTTGTTTCTTTACTACCCTCTTTTTTTTGCTTTTCCCAGTTTTACAGGCTTCTTTGAACGTTGGGAAGCTGCGTAGCATCAAAAGTGAAAAAAAAAAAAAAAAAAAAAACAGAGTATAAGCTATAAGCTATAAACTATAATGTCGCAGAGAATAAAGCGTGAGTGGAGAGTACCGGTGCTGTATGAATATCACAAAGAAAAATGAAATAATCATTATTATCATTAATATTATTGTTATTTATTTATTTACTGTTGCGCGCAAAACCCCTATTCTTCAAACTCACACTTCCTTCAACTTTTTTTTTTTTTTTCACTTTTGATCGTGGACGTTTTACTTGTGAGGGTTTCCGTTTCAGATCTATGGTGTTTTTCTTTCGTTTTTGAGATCTTGGAATCCACTCAACCTTAACAGTAGCGTTGGATTAGAAACAAGAGTCTAGTATGAAGAACTTGGTACAAAATGTCTACTGAAAGTAAAGAATAAAACAATAATCTGGGGAAAGATGAGAGACACACAAATTATGTTTTGTGTGTGTGTGTGTGTGTGTGTGTTTGCACAAGACTCTTTCTTCCTGTCCAAACAGGCGCGTATAGATATCCCTGGGGTTTCTGGTACAAGATGCAACTTAACCATCAACTCTTGTTCTTGAATCCCAAAACAACAACAACAAAAAAAAAGGAATAAGCAATACTAATTATATATAGATACACATATGCTGATGCGCGCAATGAGAAAGAAAAGTTATAATAAAACCATTTAATAGGTAAATGTAAATAAGGAAACGGTGGTGCGCGTTATTGCACAAAACTATCAAAAGCTTAGGAAACTCTCGGAAAAAAAAAGCAACAAAACACTGTTTTAATAATGGTCCAATTGAACAAAAAGAGGAATCGAAATAAACTTTTTGTTGACTAGATTGGGAAATAATACTGATTAATCAAGAGAGGATTGAGAATAAAATAAACAAGAGTATGCAAACGTATTGACGAAAAGGATACCCGTTCTCATTTTATTATTTTGCTTCAATTGAGAGTGAGAAAACAACTCCGGTTATCAAGAATAGAAATCAAAAAAAAATAAAATGAAATAAACCTGTTGTTAACAGTTTAGGATTGAGGTGATCTTTTGTGAAAAGTGGTATGGTTGAAGAAAAGATATAATATAGTAAATGACGAAATTACTACGAGAAACCAATGTATTGAAAGGATATTACGAGTATTCGATGAGCATTGTTGGTTTTTTTTTTTTTTTATATGCAACAGCACACATCATCTCCCCCAAGAGTTTCAACTAGTTTCCAAAGCTTCGGCAAAAAAAAAAAAAAATAATAATAATATAAAATAAAAGGCGTCTAGAAGTATATACACCCGTTCACTCCCTCACTCACTCATGCATTGATACGCTGATAGAGGCAGGAAGACGAGCGTATTGGCACATGTAGAGTTACGAATCCATCAAGCATTCAACTAGTCAAGAAGTCTGAATGCCCAAAATAAGAGTCAAAGCTCCAAGCTTGGAATAAAACAGGCAAAGAAAAGCAAGCACAAAAAAAAAAAAAAAAAAAAAAAAAAAAAAAAAAAAAAAAAAAAAAAAAAAAAAAAAAAAAAAAAAAAGACCTCTAATAACCAGAGAAAAAATGATCATTACTAGTTGCTAATTTGGTTGAAGATGGTTTACAGAGAGAGAGAGAGAGAGAAAAAAAAAAAAAAATTCAATAAACGTGCTGGTGTTTGAGTCTTCAGTGACTGAAAGGGTCCACATACACACAATTGTACCTTTCATTTTCTTTTATTCACATCTTGTTCATAATTAACAAAGTCCTAGTTTGGTTATTTAGTTCAAAAATAGGTTCAAGGGCAGTGAAAACCTTCCTCCAAGACCTAAAAAAAAAGCTTGGACCTGGCCTGAGAACATTAGTTAAAATCAAGTATTTGATGGAATTGTCTAATTGTCTAGAACTCTTTCTCTCTCTCTCTGTACCACTCCTACATCTATTAATTTTACCTATTTGGCTATCACACACCTAAACTTACTTAACCAACAAACGTGCTTTTTGCACTGCATCGTCCCAAAATGTCATTTCTGGGTTACAAAAATTACAAAAAAAAAAAAAAAAAAAAAAAAAAAAAAAAAAAAAAAAAAAAAAACGGATGAACAAATAATTAAAAGAACGATAAATGAAAAATAAATAAAATTAAAAATTAAAAATTAAAAAAAAAACGCAACCGAGAAAAGGCATCTCCTTCGGTTAATCGATTTTTAAGGTTTGTTCTTTTGGCTAAAAGTATTGGGATGCGATTATTTGGACGCAATACTTTGGTGCAATATTTCTCGCGTAATACTATGTAATATACTATGCGATACTTGTTGATAATGCTTGATCTAATACTTGCTGAAGTTACCTCATCCTCTCTTTTTTTTTCTTTGTTTTGTGACTATTTTTTTTATCCTGATTCAGTCGACATGGGCTTTTAAAATACATACCAGCAGCTTAATTACACCCTAGAACTCTAGATTTCATTATAAGCAAAACCTAAATAAACTAACATCTGTTGCGTACTTTGTAAATGCCAACTCTGTTTATGAGAAATGATATCGAAAACATGAATCAACGTATGAAATGCTTTGCGCATTTAGCTATCATAAACCACTTTTGTGACAAATTGCTAGTTTTTTTTTTTTTTTTTTTTACCCGTTTTATTATCATTATTATCCTTTTATATTGTTGATTGCGATTGCTAGCAGTACTGGCTTGGGCTAACTAGTTTTGTACTATTTAAACTGCTTCAATTTCACCATACCAATCAGAGTCTTACATTACAACGCACACCTTTATTGAAAAATATAGCTTGATAGCTGGCAAAATTCTTAAAAGTTGTGCTCATCAATACATGTTTGTTAAAAACATTTCAATTATTTTTCTTTTTCTATAAACACAAAAGGTACAAAAAATCATAAATTAACAAAGATAAATACAAATAAAATAAATCAAACTGAATAAAATGCTACTTCTTTTTGGGTATTTTTTTTTAAAACAATAATCAGCTTATTGCTTGTTGGAAGGATAGAAAACGTCATCAAGCTCAACAAAAGTCTCCTTAATGCTTCGAATGGAAACAAAGCGAGACAAAATGTTGCCTGAACCAGCCTTGTCGTTAGTGCCAGACATTCTAGCACCACCAAACCACTGCTGACCAACAACAGCACCAGTAGACTTGTCATTGATGTAAAAGTTACCTGCAGAGTGTCTGAGAACAGAAGAGGCAGTGCTAATAGCGCTGCGGTCTTTGGCAAAGATAGAACCAGTAAGACCGTACTTAGAGGTGGTATCAGCCAACTCCAGAGTCTTGACATAGTCCTTGTCTTCGTAAACATAAACAGTCAAAAGAGGACCAAAGAACTCAGTGGAAAGGAAGGAGTGGTTAGGGTCAGTGGTTTCGTAGATCGTTGGCTGAACAAAGTAACCAACAGACTTGTCAGCCTTACCACCAGTAACAAGCTTCAAAGAAGGATCACTCTCGGCAGTCTTGAATGCATTGGCAAGCTTGTCGAATGAACCTTCATGGATAACAGGACCAGAAAACAAGTGGAAATTGTTGGGATCAGAAGTGTTACCTTGGTGAGCCTGGATAGCCTCAGTCTCTTTGATCAATTGGGCCTTAAACTCGGGCCAGATGCTCTTGGGGACATAGGCACGAGAAGTGGCAGAGCACTTTTGACCTTGGTACTCAAATGCACCACGGACAGTAGACTTGACAGCGTGAGAAACGTTAGCAGAGTTGTGAATGACGTGAAAGTTCTTACCACCAGTCTCGCCAACAATACGGGGATATGAAGTGTAGTGACCAAGGTTCTGGGCAATGTTCTGGTAAAGAGACAAAAAGACTTGAGTAGAACCGGTAAAGTGAAGAGCAGCAAACTCAGGAGACTTGAGGACTTCTTCAGTGATGCTGACAGGCTCGCCAGGAATGAAGTTGATGACGCCATCTGGAACACCAGCCTCAGAAAAGATCTTGTAAAGCAAATAGTTAGACAAGGCAGCTGTGGCTGATGGCTTCCAAAGAACAGTGTTACCCATAAGAGCAGGTGCACCTACAAGGTTACCAGCTATGGCTGTGAAGTTGAAGGGGGTAACAGCATAAGTAAAACCTTCCAAAGGTCTGTACTCAGCACGGTTCCAGGTACCAGGAGAGGTTTCTGTGGGTTGCTGGGCATAAAGCTCTTCAGCGTAGTTGGTATTAAAACGAAGGAAATCAGCAATTTCACAGGTGGTATCAATCTCGGCCTGGAACACGTTCTTACCTTGACCAAGCATAGTGGTGGCCAACATGTCGTATCTGTACTTACCAGTAATCAAATCAGCAGCCTTGAGGAAGACAGCCGCACGATCAGACCATGGCGCGTTTTCCCAATCACGCTTAGCTTCACTTTGGGCCTTGATGGCATCTCTGACTTGTTCACGGGTAGTTACAGACACGTTTGCAAGAAGCTGGGAGTGGTTTGCAGGGTTGCGTTGTTCAAAGGTCTTTTCGTTAAAAATCTCCTTACCACCAATGACAGAAGGAATATCTTGAACAGACCCAGAGAACTTCTTCAACGAGGCAATAACACCTTCACGATCAGCAGTTCCAGGAGCAAATGAACGGATGGGCTCGTTTGCAATCTTTGGAACCTTGAAAGTGGCCCATTGAGGGGCAGCGGTAGTATAGGCACGGATGGCACTAGTTTGTTTGCGGACAGCAGATCGCAACATTATGATATGTGTATGAATTATAAAGATATATGAATGAATGAAGAATAATCAATAAAAAACAATTGATATGAATTGAATAATAATAATAATAAAAAAAAAAAACAAGGAAATCCTAAAGGCTCTTGCTGGTATTTATATTCGCAGATATATCGCCTGCCCTTTCACTATGCGGTTGAAAAAAGATCACGCGCGGCTGTGCAAAACTGTGGAGATTCCGTGCCATACGTGCGGCTATAGTCTTATACCCGGGGATGCCAGTTAACTGCTCACATGTCAATTGACCGCGATTATCTGGTCGCAATTCTACTGATTCCCCAGAAAAGCTCCCACATTCGGAATTTTCCGCTGTGGCATTACATTTCAACTTTCAGCCATTGCACATTATGTTACACATCCTTTTGTAATAAACAGGACAGCTAATAATATGCCCTAACCCCTTCGGTGTTTTTTGGATTTTGGGAGTTTTGAAAGTCTTTTTTTTTTTGCCATTGTGTATTAACAGTCTAAACTCACTCATAAATCTGTTATTTTATAACCAAAAGTACATATTGTTTGCTTTCAAAGAATACTAAAATGAGCCCACGTAATGCTGAGGCGTCTTCAGCATCCAGTGCTGCTAGCTCGTCTTCTGATCAGCCTATTTACTACTTTGTATATATTCAATCCAATACTTCACTCTCAATTATATACAAATACGATGCTATTGAAGCACAGATCCTACCTTTATCTACATTCCTTTTAAAAGACACAAAACAACCACCCAGTCATATGAAAATGGGAGCCACAGAATCTAAGTTCATTCTCGGTGTGTTGAAAAATGAAAGCCTGATAGTTTCCGATGAAACCAAGTGGAGATTTCCTATGACCATTGGAATCAGTAATCGTGACATGTTTCGCAATTTTCTACCTATAAAACGTCAAAAAGCATCAAGTTTGCCTAGGCCTTCCGAACTAGTTTCTCACATCTCTCTGGAGCGTCCAACATATGCACCTCCAATGGAAGAATCTACAGAACCGCTAATTGACAAGCTGAAAAAGTTCAGAATTGGCCTAGGCTCGTTGTTTTTGACTTTTGATGAAGCAAAATTCTGCGTCCTTGTTTACAGTCAGTTGGTTTTGAAACGACCCTATAAAGTTTTTCATTCAGAAATTAGTCGCGAATCGTATACAGTTACATGTCCCGAAAACACATGCCCTTTTACAATTTCTATTCGAGTAAGTATTAACTTGGTCAATGAAATGAGCCCAATTACTAACATAATTTTCTCAACTATTCATCTGTGACCATTATTATTATTATTATTATTATTTTGGAAATTTAGCCTTTTGATAACTCACTACCTCCGCAGTATCGATCTTTCTTAATTGTTATCAAATATATAGAGCACACATGTGACGAGTCCATGTACACTCTACAGACCGTCAAGAACGAGTCAAAAAAGCCTCCATCTCGCTTGACATACCCAAGAAATTTACCTTTACTTTTTGACTATATCCGCACATCTAAATACCTTGTGAATACAGATTTTGAAGCATTGTATGATACCCTGGAACAAATATTTCACGTCAAAGAGGCGTTTCATGTCACAAGATCTAAACAATCAAAGTCCAATAGTCATCGTGACTTGGCCGAATTATATTGGATGGATATGTTTCCTCCCAATTTTGCATCTCTTCCTCCTTTTCATGTCGCCGCAATATATCTCCAGCTATTCTCTCCTTTAACCTGCATCCGTATAACATACCAACATTCTGATAAGGACGACAACAACAAACTTACGCATGCTCCTCCTTATGCTGTGGAACTTTTATACCCAAAATTTTCTGTTCCAACATTAACCAACACTACCAAAGACAAGGTTTCATATGAAGATAGTATACGATGGATGGAAAAAACAAAAAGTGTATATACGCCCAGCCCAGAGTTTTTTGCTCCCAGTATCGGCTTTGAAGCTATAGCAGACTTTAAATGGGAGCTAAGTTTCTTTAAGCGTAATAGAATTTTTCCCGAAAACTTTACTTGTAGACTACGAAATGCTTCTCAACCTTCTCAATCTGGTCAGCCTAACCAATTTAGCCGACTGAGCCGATATAGTCAATCCACTCAATCTAATGCAGATAATCAATACACTCAACCTGATCCAGCTAATAAATCCACACAACTCAACTCTGAAGCCACAACTAATCAATCGACAAGCCCTTTGCCGAGCATGGATGATGAAGACTCTCCTGTTGCTAACTTAGTCACCAAAATGATATACCTAGATTTATATGATCTGGGCGATAAACTCAATTCTGCAGATTACACATTTTTTGATGAAGACTCTGAAAATGAAGCTTATATTTCGGAAGAAGACGAAGAGCCACCACTAAGCCTTTCTGATATTTATTATTTGCCTACGCCTGCCAAGCAGAAACATTTCCATTTATCCCATGCTTCTAATATTTCTGATACAGAACAACGGATGAGACATATTTCTAAAGCCACCAAAAATATATTCATTGTTACCAAGGAACAATTGATTCGCGAATTCCCTGAAGAGTTTAATTCTCAGCCAATCTACAAGCATTTAGAGAGTTATAGTGACGATCAACAAAATTCATCACTATTTGACTCTAGCTTTTTCTCTCGCGATGATACTTATTATGACGACGAAAGCGAGAGTGAAAGCGAAAATGATACCCTAAGTACTCAACGAAAAAACGAAAAAGACAAAGAAGCAACAGACTCAACCGCAACGCCGACGAATGAAAGCGGGAATAATACCCCGGCCGAATCTAGTGATAAAAGAGGCAAGCCTGAAACAAGAATGCCAAATAAAAGCACGGAACAGCACAAGCCTGAATCATCAAAACGAGAAGGTGCTTTTGCATCCCAGAAAAGTGATACCATGTTCAAGTTTCAGAAATTTCCAGATTTTGAGTCCAAATATTCAAAGCTTTTAGGCAATGCAGGTATTCAATCTGCGATTGAAAAAGAGCGTCGCCAAAAAACTAAAGATACTACAGCTGCCAAGCGAAATCAGAATCAAGAAAACCAAATGGGAAAAAGCAAAACCAGCCAATACAATAAAAACACTTTACAACCAAATACAGTCCCCATTTTGTTGCCAATGACATACAACCCTCACAGCCCAAGCTTTTGCCCAAGTTATTGTGACCTTTACCATTGCTCAAACATTAGAGATAGCCAATACCCCGGTTATTGCAGAATGCATGAGAAATACCGCAGCAACGTTCAAATGTACCGCACAGAGGTTGAAAATAGAACCCAATTCAATCCATATTTATTAGGCGACTACCTTGATCGAGTTTATCCTGAACCTAAGTTTTGCAAAATTTTCCAACGTATGACCATAATCACTGGCGACATGCGAAGAATGGCACAGAATGCTACAACCCTGATTGAGATTGGTCATATCGAATTTAGTTCTCGTCGTTCGGGCATTGCGTATCTTTTGCTTGCAGTTGGAAATACACCAGAAGGGCAAATTACCATTTTTGGTGCATGCGTCTCTGTTACTGAAGACTATCATGCTTACTTGGAGTTTCTTACAGAACTCAAACTTGCATATGGCTCTGTATTTGCAGCAAGGAAACCGGCATTTATTTCCATACACAATGACGTTATTTGCAGGGCCCTTGCTGCTGTGTTCCCCCACTCCTACCATTGTGTTTCCCTTCAATCTGCTTTTGAATGTTTGGAAGACAAGTACAGTATTTCTCATCGAAAATTCGTCAAACTTTCTACCACCCCTAGTAAAGCAGATTATGATGAAGAAGTGAAATATTGGGTTGGGGTTGCTCCGAAAGGTTTATGTTTACGCCCTAATGTTTGGGCAGCCGGCCTTTCTGGTACTCCTAGGTTTGGTAAAAACCACTCTACCAATATTCATGTTGTCGAAACTTTATTAAGCTTTTGCTTAAACCAATCCACTGTTCGACTGCCTTTAGCTTTGAATAACATACAAACCGAGATCATCAACTCCCAAAAAGCGTTATTGGATGATGCCCCACTAATAAAGTTTTTTAATGACGACACTTACTTTTTGCCTTCAGCATCTCGCCTCTTGGCACATGCTGTGTTGTTTGTTGACCAATTTCGCGTTCGAAGGTCCAAACGATCTAGAAATAAGTTTATCGTTAAAGCTGTTGACAACTCAATATTGTGCTCTTTAAGTGACAATCCCTCAGCCATTCCTCTGCTTTTTAATGCGACATACTTTGAGCGTAACGGGCCTACGCCTCTTCGACGAGAGCGAATTAAGTTATCGCACACTAAAGAGAAATACATAGTGAACCTGTCGGAGGGATCTTGCTCTTGCACGTTTTATCAGGATAACCAGCTCCCATGCATCCATGCATTGGCTTGTATTCTCAAATTCTGTGACGCGAAAGTATCACGTTATTCCTCACCCATTTATCATTATGAAAGGTATTACAAGGTTCTCCAAGATTGTGACTGCCAAGAGCTTGTTCCTTCAGTGACTGATATCCAGTTTGTTGCAACGTCTCTATCGAAATTAGACGTTTTGAATTTCGAGATAAAACGGCCTCCTGTTGTAGAAGAGAATATCACCCAGACTTTGGAAGAAGATAGTGTTGATGATCTCTATTTTCTCAGTAACAAGTACTCAAGTGTTCCCTATCCTGCTCCTTATCCTTACACAATTCCCAGCTCCACCACACTTGTTCACTAGTTTTTCAATAATTATTATTATTATTATTTTTTTTTTCGTTTACATCGTTGTTAGTGTCCGATTAATCTTGCATATTAATTTCATATTTAAATGTGAATATGAGTAGCGTCTATAATGAATACGGCTCTACTTTTAGTTTGAGTCCTATACTTAACATGGCTCTTTCTCATATTCTGTTAATATATGTTTATATTTATTTATTTTCCATTTTTTAAGATTTTCCCAAGAATTTTAAAACAAAACATTTTTAAGGTAAAATCCTTGAAATATATATTAAAATCTTTTCGCAGCCCTTTTCTTTTTTGTAATTGTTAATGTGTCAATTTATTTGATGTGCAAGTTTAGAAATTAATTTATTACCCTTTAAATTTGCATTATAAAGTATTCTAAAACAGTAACAAAATAAAGACACGGGCTTTTGTTTGGCAAAAGCAATAATCTGTATTGCTGGTGTCAATTGTGAAAACACAATCTTGATAGATTTAACAATTTCTCCTTTGAAACGATATATGCTGATATCTCCGAAACA
>JAKTYL010000098.1:0-27687 GCA_030578715.1 Magnusiomyces tetraspermus
GGGGGGGAGATATATACATATTGGACAATCATTATTTTTTTTTTTTTAAGATTTTTTCGTCATGAAGAACATCGCTCAGTTATCACATATATATATATATATATATGTATATATATGTGCCAGTGTATAAATGTGTAGAAAAGTCTGGATATGTGTCGAAAACAAGTGAGTGATATAGGGATCTAAAAGTTTGTTGCTTGTTTTTGCCTATATATATATATATCTCTTCATTTTACTTTTTTTCTTTTTGTTGGTCTGTAGCCATATTTCTCTATCTCTACTCAAAAAAGAGATCCGATGTTTGGCCAAATATACATATCTATTTGACCATTTGTTTGACTTGATATAGTCTTTTGGAAATATTATACGTTTTTGTTGCGCAACTAGACTTTTAATCTAAAAACAAAACAAAAAAGTAGACATAGATAACAAGCTAGCACCAGGCTCCGATAAAAAGAAACAATTAAAACACGCACCAACAGTATCCGTGCAAGAGTATCGGATTAAATCAGGCTTCTAAAGATTAGTTCAATTTGTATAAACAATACGTATTAATTGAATGATAAGAAAAACGTGATTGATAGTAATTGATAATAACAATAATAATAATAATAATAATGAATATAAACATTGATAGTTACACATGCAAATAAATAATAATGATAAACTAATACTGATAATGATAATAAATGAAAATGAAGAGAAAAAAAAACACACACACAAAAAAAAAAAAACGCACATCAAAATAAAAAGATTGAAAACCCACAAGTAAAAAGAAAGAGAGAGAGAGAAGTAGAGAATAGTAATTAAGGAATTAAAGAATCAATTCTCATTCCTCGAGCTTTCTGACTCTTCATAAAGCCAGGAACCCATCGGTTTCCTTAGTTTCCCATTTCTTTCTGCTAATTTCTCCTTGTAGCTTTCATCATCTTACAACTCTTCAAGATCTTCCAAAGCTTCTCCCAGCTCCACAGACCCACCAAACGTATTCTCTCCAGAATAAGTGATATACAAAAATCCGTCTGGGTCCTTGTGCTCCTTGTAAATCACAGACATGAGCGCAGCAGTAGGAGGCAAAACGTCATTCACAAAGATGAAAACAGCCTTCTCGGCAGGCAACTTGATGCGCTTGCGGATGACATACACAAACTGACCAACAGTCAAGTCAGCAGGGACAAGGTACTTGCGCTTGTCAATAGTCATAATGTCAGACTTTTCGACCTTTTCGCAAATAACCTAGATAAAAAAGAAGAACGATAAGAGGTTAGTGGATTGAATAGTTGAAAGTGGCGCGATGAATCAAAAAGTACTTACAGGAATTCTATCATGATACTTGTGTCGAATACGGTCGGCCTCAGCCTTTCTAGTCTCAAAAGAGTGCTCTTCCTTGAATTGAGATCTCATAGTGATGGTAATGTATTAATGTTGTTGTGGTTGTTGTGGGTGATAGATCGAAACTAAATCAAATAACTCGAGAAAAGATAAGATAGTTGTGTTTGCACGGATATATATATATATATATATATATATATTTATTTATTTAAATATACACAAGTTATCTATATATATCCAAGTGGCTAATGATGATGTTGAATGGTATTTTAAATGGGTGTGAATGATGTGTTTACACAAGAGACAAAAAGAAGATTATGCTGTTGGGAATACACAAAAGACGATAACGATAACGATAATAAGCGTATATATACAAGAAGTTTAATATATATATATATATGCAGAGAGATGAAGACAAAGATTAAGTAACTATTAGTTTGAGAATATGAGGGTTTGCTTGTTGCTGTTGTCAAGAACAAAAAAACTGGATAATAAAAACTTTGAGAAAGCAATGGTGGAGATGGTAAAAGAAAGAAAGAGGGGAGAGGGTGGCAAGAGGCAAGGTTATATATACAAACTTATGAGTTTATTATATATATATATGTATATTTCTGAGGTTATATGTACATAATACATATATGGTTTAATGTGTATAGTGCGGCAGTGCAGATAGTGTGTACGTTGTGTATGAGGGAGATGAGTTAATGTGAGTAATGACCACTGCAGGATTGTGACTGAGATAAGAGACTTTGGTCAGATTTCTGTTTTTGTACATACATCTCACACATGGCCTTTACTCTCACATATATATATATATATATAGTTTTAGATTAGCTACTAGGAGTGCTTACAGTATTACATTCATGATAAAACCCACTCAACTCGAAACACTTTTTAACCTACTTCTGAGTACAAATTACGATGTAATACATTTCGTGACTATTACACCGAATCTCAAGCATCAACTGTTTTTTTGTTTTTTTGATGTCTCTGGACCCAAGACCTTTTTTTTTTGAGTTCAGACTGTTTGGGTGTCGCACGTGAAAACTAGAAATATCCTGACTACCCTAACCCCACCAATGTGGTGATTGTTTTTTTGAGAGTAGCAAATGAGTGAAGAGCATAGCTAACACACACACACACACTCAGCCGTGCAACAGGCTATATTGAAAGGCAAAATAGATATCTTGGATACACACATTGTTGCTATATTGTATAAGCACTGTTACAAGTGAGACTGGTGTCACCGGGATATGTTCCTGAGTAATGTATCCCATCTGTTTGGAATTGAATCAAACTGGTATTAAACATTAATAAATATTTGTTAGTGCGGGCTTTGTATTGTCTAATTAAAGAAAACCAATGTGTATTATAAACCAGGAACCAAACTCAATTGATTGTAAATAGTGTATTGGATGATGAAAAGAATTCTATTCGACGCTAATTGAGTATAAACATTTACTATCATAACCAAAACTTTCAATTAAAAATTACAAATTCATTAAATCATCTTTTAAACATTATTTTTTATTCAATCCCAATCTAGCCTCAATAGCTCTGGCTCTTTGTTCTCTCTCAAACTTTTTACGTTCTTCAGGCGTCAATCCAAGCAAATTTGCATTTGAAGCCGACAATGAGGCAACTCCTTTGGCATTCACTGGCCCACCTCCCAAAGTATTTCTACCAGGCACTGACGATGATGATCCACTTGTTGATCCTCCCAAAACATGACCGCTAGCCAACTTTCTTGCTGCTTCCTTTTTCAACTTGTCCACTTCCTTTTGTTGAGCTTCCATCAAAATGTTTCTATTAGCTTCGTTTTGCATCTCTTTTTCCTTCTTTTCTTCTAAGTCGCGAGCCTTGATGTCTTCTTTGGTCAATGCTGGTCCAACTTTAGCATCCTTGTCCCAGTCCCAAGCGACTTTACTTCCTTCAATGCCCTTTTCTCCCATAACAGTGCGTGCCAACTGGAAAGCATCGCGTGTAGCACGGTCATCTGAAACTTGGTATGGCGTTTTTCCGTGTTCGTTGACAACAGCTGGATCGGCCCCTAATGTTCTTAAAAGCGAGGTGACAACGGCAGGAATGCCACGAGCACTTGCGTAATGTAGCAGTGTAGGCAGATTTTGGTATTCTTGATTGTTTGGCGGGAAAAAGCGAAATTCCGAAGCTTGCAACTTGTTCTTTTTGAGGTATGCAATTATACTAGGAACTTTAGAACGACGAATAAGTTGACTGAGTTCTTTAGAATGTGCTTCAAGCTTTTCTTCTTCTTTGGTCAATGCCTTTTTCTGTGTTGACGTTGAGGATGGTTTGGACGAAGCGTCAACTTTCTTTCCACCTGAAGAAGGCTTTTCAATAATCTTTGCGTGTGTTAATTCCCACCATGATCGCTTGACTTCAGTGGCTGTAGCACGCTTGGTTGTAAATGGAATGTTTTTGATTCTAGGGTCTGAAGAGACAATAGGTGCTTCCTTGTAATTCATAAGCACAGCACGATTTGCCTTTCCGTTGGCGCGGATATAAATTGAATCGACGTCTTTGAGATATGGACTTGACCATTCCCTAAGCAAGTCTCGAACTTCTTTTTCAAGAGCTTGCTCATTGTACCGACGCAATGTGGAGCCAGCAGAGTTTGCTTTTCCTCGCGCACTATCACTCGCGCTTTGAGAACCACCCTGCTTGCGACGAGTAGTGTAACGGTGGAAGGATTTGGAAGCGATAACATGAACGTTTGCATATGGATTAGTAGCTGTTGGTGGCTGTTTTGCAATTGCAGCGTGGGAAATGATGGCACCGGAAAAGTGGCCACCGCCAATCATCAAAATACACGAAACTCCAGAAGGATTGAGTTTCTGAAGAGCTTCCATTGTACGTTCATTGTTGCTAAGCTTGCTGATATCGGAATCGTCAGGTGGAAAAACGTATTTTGGGTTGAATACTGACTTGTAGACACCCAACACTTTTCCTTCAGGTAATTGGTTAGAGGTATCGTATAAAAAGTATGGTGTTCCACTAGTAGCAGTGATTGAATCTTCACCACTAGTCTGTGAATCCAAATGCGTATCGTTTTCAGAAATAGTATCAAGTTTTGTTTTTCTCAACAATTTAGCAACTTTATCGGTGTCTTCAGAGCCGCTGTTTTCAGAGTCACTTGAATCAGAACCAGAAATACTTTCGTCAAGCTCACCAACAAGTTTGTCAAATTCTTCTTCAGTCAAAGGTGGCTGGTCATGGAAACTTCTTTTGATATTGTATCGGTGGTAGTCTCTGCGGTAATGATTGCGAATGTAGTTTGGATCTAAAGAGTCTTCGGGAATTCTTCCACAGTATCGACACGTAGGGCCAGAAATAGAATGATCATCGTGAACAACACTTTTTGAAGGTTGAGTGTCAAGAGCTGCTAAGTTCTCGGCTGTTAATGACGCTCCTTCTGAATCAAGTGGCGATAGTGTGAAATGTGAAGCCAATTCAAACACATATAAGCTTGTAGGATTGATAGATTTTGCTTTAGGAGAATGCGACATTTTCACTTACAAACTGTGAATATATATTCAATTGTAAGATTTGTTTGGGTATTTATAATTATTATTTTTAGTGAAATCAGTCGACAAGACAAACTTCAAATTATTGATTTCTAATGCTTTTATTTTGAAAAAAGGTGCAAGTGAAAAATTACGAGAAAATATGTAGGTTTAAATATTCTAGAAAAAAATAATACTGTTAGCACAGCCTTGCGAAAAGTGTGTGTGTGGATGAATCATATTGGTACTGTCATTACGTAATCGTAATTATACTATTTTTTCAGTTGCCTTTGTCAGAATTACGCATATTCGAATGACGTTGTAGCAGTCAAAGAAAAGAAAAGTTAATGGGTTACAAGAGGCGATGATTTAGGATGATTTGTATTTGAGAAAGTGAGTGTACTGTAATGCTTAAAGTCGGGCTGCTGGTGTTTGGCCAGGTCTTGTTTGAAGCTCATGCTAACAGTTTTGATACTTAAATCAGTTGCAGTTCAAATCCTGCAAAAATATAGCGGTGCACTTGAGATCAGTGAGTTTTTGTACTTATATGGTTTATAGATAATATGCCTAGTTTCGTAGTGTTTTCATTGTTTTCCTAGTTAGTGTGCTTTCTCTGTATAGTTATCGATTTTTCCGCCATAATCTTCAAAACATACTTTGATTATATGTTCACAACATTTCCTCATATCTCAACCCGATCCATACCTTCTCCATTCCCTGCTTCTACATTATTTACAATTACCTACATTCTGCCCTAAAAGTTACACTCAAAGCTCTAGCCTTACATACAAAACCATCTCTAACAACTAAGCTGTGATACGGCTGAAGCCCTTGCTATTCCACTATTTTAGTTATATTTTTGACTTTTTTATTTGCTACTATCTACATTATTCTTTCGAATCTCTATCGTCAGTCTACATAGATTATACCCTTGGTGTCGATAGCTGTCATTCGCCTTTATTTATTTATTTATTATTACAAAAAATACCAACACACACATAAAAAGTGATTTCAAATATAATAGAAATGGGAGAAATGCCTGGTGCTGAACCCAGTACTCACGGTCATATCATGTTGACACATAATACTCATGCCCAACCTTCGTCACAAGCTCAAAATGACTCCAATGCACGTTTTCAAGCACCAAAACCCATGAAAAAATCAAAAACCTTCCATAGCCGTGGACCTACGTTTGTATCCGAAGATTCATCTAATATACCTTCAGTTTTAAACCTACCATCTCCTCTAAAAGGACCTTCTACCTTGAACCGTGCAAATCCAAATGCTGCTTCCAAATTCAAAAATTTGGTAGAGGCAACTGAAAGAGGAGCTCGTGACTTTTTGCACCACACAAACCCTTACTATTCAAATAGGTCCAAATCTGTTGGCGATTTGACCAAGGTTGATACCCATGAAAGTACTCTTGCTGACACTAAACTCATTCCTCCTGACGCCTCAATACCGTCTAAACAGTCCAAAGGAAAAATAGCATCTTCTTCTAAAGAAAATGGGCAGGTTCCGTTATTAGAGCGCTCTTCATTCACAGCACATAGACTGCTCTATTCGACTCCTACACAAATGGACCAGGAAAGCCGTGTTGTCGCAATAGGTCCTCTTCCTCGGGAATGGGTTGTGCCGACAAAGCACAACTGGAAACTAAGATATGAAGCAATGCGTTCAATGTTTTCTTCAAATAAACTAGGCAAAAAATTTTCGGCCAACAAACCATCCGACATTGACGTGTTCAACGATGATATTTTGAAAGAGTCTTTGCGACCCAGTGTTCAAACTAGAACTCCTGAACCAGAACAATCACATCATGGCCGCACATTAGATCTTAATGGTGAGCGACTTCGACCACAAGACGGATTTCAAGTTCCTGGAGATATCCTCAATGACGATGATACTAATGATGTGTCTATCAACGTTTCGCAGCAGCCAAATGTAGACAATCTTTCTTCATACAAGCTACAACAACCTTATCAAAATCAACGTGGACTTGGTTCTGTGAAATGGAATGATAGAAATGAACCTTCTAATGCACATGATTATTCATTTTGTGACGATGACAATGATGATGACAGCGACAACATTTCTACTTTTTCAAAAGCACAAGTTCGCGAGCAAAGAAGAGAAAGGCGCAGTTCTACATTTGCACAGCTTCTCTCTGATGATACCTTACAACCTATTGATCCTGTTTTTTCAAACCATACTGGAATTTTATCTGATACCACAAACCCAGAAAACGATAACCATAAAAATTACGAAGCAATTGATCAGAGCGCAGACGATGCTGGCTATACCGAACCCCCCTCTCCAACATCAGATTCTAGTGCTTCAATTAGCAGTTTAGAAGCGAGGCTTAAGACTCACCCACAACCAAAGCCTGTTTTCGTTGGTGTACCAGAAGGGGAAGCGTCCAGATCGTTACGCGGAATATTTGGAAAAGAATCATTAAGATCTAACGAACATATGACCCCGAATCAAAACATCAACAACCAAAACAATAATACTGCTAGCTCATATATCAACTCAATTGCCAATCAATACGATTTACAGCCGCCAAAACTTTCTAACAATTATATTCCTGAGATTCATGGTGAAATTCAAGCTGAATCTTCACAACAAGAACATTCGTCTAGACCTGATTCAATAAATTCTTACCAAATGTCGCATGCAGCGACTCAAAGCAGTGTTTTGACATCTTCTGAGTTATCTACATCTTCATCATCTAACGCACCATCGTTTGTTACTGCGCGTGGATCCGTGATCGAAAGCCCGTACCACGGTTATGAGGACTCTTCAATTTTGAGTCCAACCAGTGGAGCAACTTCAGGGTTTTTTGGGGCAGGCTCTCCTAGTTCCCAAATATCTACTATATCGCATGCATTCCCTGTCACAGAAAGCTCTACAGACTCTTTCATGACTGCTCGGAATGGGTCGTCTACTGTGAATAGCAGTAACCATGAATCTTTGAACAACCAAGAGGAAGCTAGCAATACGAGTGTTGAAGTGCCCGGTTCAAACACGCCAAAGCCCTCCAGTAAACGTCTTACACAAGTAGACCCATACCCACAAGCTCAACCAACTCATGAGCCAGGATATTCTAGCTCTTTAGTTTCTACAATTCGCCAGTCAAATCGACAGGATAGTAACTCTATTTCTGGCTCCCTTGGAACTACCCACGATCACCCAATTGACTCTGACGACTCTGTAAGCATCAAGCATCCACCTATGGATGTCATTCCTGACCGCCAAGGCGAAAATGTCCAAGTTTTATGGAGTCTTCCTAAGAACTTGCAACATCCATTGGAACCAAATGAAGATTTGCCCGGCTCTTCAAATTCACCAGAAGACACTAAGCATTCACTACAAAAAACTACTAATTTTTCATCAACTGCTGGTTCTGTGCGGAAACCATCTGTTTTCGATGAAATGAGCAGATTACGGGTACACGCCGATCAAGTCAATAAAGACAAAACTCTTTCTGTCAAGGATAATACTAGTCGAATTTCTGTAAGAAGAGCACATCCTATTGGGTCTGTTAAGCTCCACGACGGGTTCTCCAAACTGAACGACTTTTTGAGTAATAAAGAAAAAGGCGAAGCTATTCGGTTTGAACACATTCTCGTGATGATCAAAGCTACTACATCAGGACCATACGTTCCAGCAGATTTCAATGAAGTCGAAACAATTGATACCCGAATACTGGAACGTTGGAAAGAGTATATTGTTGTTGTACGCAAAACCGGATCTGCTGAGCATCCCTTGGTTGTCCAGTTTTATACCTCTCGTCAAATCAAAATTATTGAGCCTGAACTCAAACCTGTATCCAAACACGACTTTTTTATTAACCGCAGAACAATCACTAAGTTTTATTCAACTCTTGACAAGTCAGTTGCTGTTTGGCAAGAGGCTAAGATTGAAAATTCAAAAGAAAAGAAAAGTTCCAAAGAAAAGAGGAAGGATATGATTACAAAAATATACATTTTTTGTGGTCGAACGCATTACGCGTCTGTTAGGTTTTTTGCTTTCATGACAAAGTGCCTAGGTGTAAAACAACCGATTTCCATTTCTGTTTCGGTGCCTGATCTCACTTTAAAGCTTGAAATCAAAATGCCATGGAAAACTTTGTTCAGATACCATATGGATTACCTTCGGAAAATAGACATGGATGAGAAATTGAGCTATTCGGACCTTAAATCTTTGCTGGTCCGTGACACGCCTATTATTGTGTACATCTTGGCTTCCATTTTGAAAAAGTTGATGTCTATTGATGTCCTTCGTGATGATTTTGCAAACATGTTCATTTCACAAAAAGTCGGTTTGGTTTGGCGTAAGTATGACCGGCTGGAGTGGGTTCGTGAGGCAATGGATGAGTCAATTCATTCAGGTTGGGTGCTTTATAATTCACATGATCTCGAGCTAAGACCAAAAGCCCCGTATCCGTCTCAAGTCACATTCGAAGACCAAACACATCTGGACGAGCCAGCGCCAATTGAAGGCTTTTTGATTCGGTTGTCAAGGTGGAACGGCAAACTGTCTAAGAAGAATAAGAAGGATTACCAGAAGTGGGTTGAACAGCAAAAACAAGTGGATCAAAACGATCAATCTTCTGGTATAAATAGTGCTACTTCTATTAGCGCACTGTTTTACAAGAAGCTGTATTTCCATACTCATGACAATTTGCTGTTTTTCTCAAAACCTGCCCGCGCAGTTCCGCCAGCTCCTCCTAACATCATCAAGCCTGACTGGGTTGCAGATACTACTCAAGATGATATTTCTGAAATTTCTGAGTCTACTACTACATCTATTGAAGTCCCTATAGTATATGAGACTCGACCGTATAAGACTGATAAAGACGGAGAGATTGAATGGCTTAGTGGTCCCAATGCCACTTCCGAAAAAGCAGAAACACAAGATAAGGCGGCGTCTTACGAAATGAGCCGTCGTGCATCTATGATTATTGCTTCTGACGGATTTATTGATCTTTGTGAAATTGATACCATTCGAAAAGTAAGGCGTGACGTTATGAATATTGACGGCAAATTGGGCAAATCTAATCCTACCTTTTTCAACAAGCTGTTTTGTTATAATGATAACAACAAAGATTATACCTCAACGACTGTACCTGAAGATGGAATGACTACATCTTTTGATGATGAAACTGTTTTTGAAATTGTGATGATGAATGGTATTATTATTAGGTTACAAGCGTTCAACATGTATACCCGTGATCTATGGATAAAGTCGTTGAAGGAGCTGACACGATACTGGAAGCGACGAATTTATGAAGATGTGGCTCTGATGAACATTGTTAGACAAGCCAACCTCGAGCAGTTGCATATTGACGAAGACCATGAACCGAATGTCGCCGAGACTGCACCCAAATGGGAAGCCAATAGTGGAGTTGCGCATCCTTCGATTTTCCATACTTCGCGGTTGGCATGGGCTAGGTCAATTGCCATGCGTGGGTTTCTGTATCAAAAGCCTAGTAAACATGCTACTTTCCGTCGATACTATGTTGTGCTTACGGTAGGTCATCTTATGATGTACTCAGTTTACTATCGCACACCTACTGGAAGTGCCAAACACCGAGCAGATCACCGGAGATTCCAAGCCATTTCACTGGAAAACTGTTATGTGTATTCTGGAACAGCGACACAAACTGAGTTGTTGCAAAAAGACAGATGGTTTGATCGTAACAATCCAGGAAACCATTCGCTTCCTCGAGTGTATCCTGATGGCTGGAAGTCTGCAGAAGAAGAATATCATCGCTGCTTCATTCTTTGGTTTGCTACTAAACGTCCAATTGTGGATAAAGATAGTAATAGTGCTTCTTTGAGCAGAACACGCCGAGCTGCTTCTTCCAAGTACCACAAGCATATCCATCGTTCTCGCGCCCAGGGATCTACACTTCTTCCCAAAGACGACAACAATGGAAGCAATAGCAGAAACAGCGATATCGACCAAGCACCTGTTAGTGAAGAGGAAGCAACAGTGCCTACTTCAAGCGGTTACAAGCTTCCCGGATTAGAAGGTGCTAATGGCGTAAAGATGGCAAACAGATTAGGTGCTACAGGTACTGCTATGGTGTTTATGACAAGATCACGTCAAGAAAGAGATGTATGGGTTTTGGCGCTCAACACTGAAATTGAGCGATCTGTTCGACAAGGAACACAAGATATTTTTGTTTTATAAACTGTGTTATGTAAAAACAAGTATACTTGAGTTTATGGTAGGTGGTATTTTTGTATATTTTTCAGCATTTCTTGCATATCTATTTTTAAATTTTGATTCATTCTGTTTTTTTTTTTTTTTTCTTCTTCTTTTTTCTCGTTCCATATTTATAAACTTATAGTAAACTAATTAATAATTTAAAAAATTTCAATTTTTTCAACCTAAACGTTAGCTGCAATCGCTAACTTACGCGGCGTCGGTCAACTCAAAGGTTTACACTACGACAAAAAAACATGATTTGCTTTAAACGTTTTGAAGTTTCAGACACTTTTGCCTGAAGGTTGATATTTTTCATGGATTGCTCATTATTAGCAGCAACCTATTTTCATTTTTAAAGTTTTTTTTTTTAAAAAAGGATATCTAATGTTTTAGGGTGTAATATTTTTTTTGATGTCTGAATTTGTAGCCTGATTTTGAGTTCCGTTTGTTTTTCCGTGGCCTAAGCTCAGTGAATCACCATATTTATCACATATAGTAGTGAGTTTGTAAATGATAAGGTTCTCACACACAAAACAAGGTCTAGTATTCGCGTGGGAGGGGGGGGGGGAGGGGCCAGAAGAGAAGTAGGATGAAGGGGCGAAAAAAATCAACCCAAGATTTGTAAATAAAATGGCTCTCGGGGCGATTTCACCAACAATCAAAACCGGTTGAACCGCTTTTCTGGGGATGAACAAAAGTAGAAACGACATGGAAACTAAGCAGATAGTTGGCCTAATACAACACAGTCCATAAAACAAATATTTGAATTTCTTTTCGAACAGAGTTAGCTAATCCGAGTTGATTCCGAAATTCAATGATAAAAGACCTTTTGAATTGCTTATTATATGCATTGAAGATAGACAAAGTTCAGGTCCTAAACTCTTTCTTCTATTAACCAAGCACATCGCCAGAATGCTGGAAACTGTTTGAATTGACTTTTCAGGAAACTTGAAAAACATTATAAAGAAAATGAAGTTATATAAGATGATATGTAAAAGGATGGCTACAGCGCCTATGTTGTATAGTTCAATAAGCCTTGAATAAATTGAATTGAATTGAATTGAATTATAAAGAAAAAAAAAAAAAATCAACTTTCAATTGGTTTTCAAAACATTTAGTAATATAATGATGATGATTATAGGAGCAAATGGCTTAAGATATTTTAAAACCTTTGTTCCGTATCCTGATGGTGCCTGAGAAATTACAAAGAGACACCCAAGTTGAGTCAGATAACAGTTTAAAAAAAGCGCTCATTTTCCAAAGGCCGCCATGATAATTGCCATAATCACCCAACTTATATCATGAATTATCGAATATTTCGTGATTGTATTGTAGCTCGTTTAGGCTGTGCCAAAGTATATAAAAGAAGGCTTTATGGGCTTTTTGGAATGTTTTGACTGATATACCTAACAATCTCCTTTACAAAAATAATAATAATTCTTTACTGAACCCCTCAAATACACAATCGAAAAAAAAAAATGCCCATTTCTACTGAATCGATAGACGACTCAATGAAGATCCTGTCACAGATTGCTTTGAAAGACTTGTACGAAGATGAAGACGAGTTTGGCGAAGTTCTTGGCTGGTATTTACAGGCTCGTTTTGGCAATATGAACAAAGCCAAAATATCAAAAATCATCAAATCTCTAAAGGATACTCCATTAATGTTCAATTGCCATGGCCCTGTGCAAAAGAGCTCCACTGAAAATACACCTAGCTCCGCCAAATCGCTAGAGACTCTGGAAAGTCCCAAAAGCATATCTGATGATGACGAAGACAATGTGCTGTCTCCAGATGATCATGTATGGGTAGCTGAGCTTCTTTCATTGGCATCGCAGAAAAATCCTACTGCACACAGCGGGTGCTCGCATTATGCAGAGCAACAAGCCATCAAGGCTCATATTCGACATGTTTTGAGACTCCCCCGGGGTACTGAAATCCCAATAGAAGCCTTTGATTACTGGAGGGAGTCACAAGGCACTGCACCTTCTATGGCTGGCTCGCTGTTTGTAGCTGGCGTATATCGCAAAGCCATTGACAGCATGATGTGATTTTCACCAGTCCTCGCTTTGAATTTATGTAATTAGTATTTATAACTTGCTTTTGTTTGTCTGTATAATAAGATATGTATTTAATTTGAATTTTGTTCTCTTGCTCTTATTTATTTTCAACTCGCCAATGTAGCCATTTTTGTGTTTATTCAACTTGAGTTGACGTTTTTGTTTTCGTTTGGCAAACTAACCTAGTTTTGGTTTTTTTTTTTTTTGTGTATGTATCTGGCAGGATTTTGTCGTTTTCTTTTAATTTAATTTACATAACTTTAGTTTTGGCAGGTACAATAACCTTTTACAAAAGGAAGCCTCTAAAGATAATATGTTTCTTTTAGGATTTAGATGTTTCAATGGTCTGTGTTTTCTTGAATATCTGTTTGGCTTTGAGTGGTGTGTATCAGTTTTAAAATGACTTTCCACCTTTTTTTTTTTTGTAGGAATGTGAGAAGGCCAAAATTCAGACCAAGAAGAAAACGATATGTAAAAAAAAAAAAAAAAAAAAAAAATAGTCCATTTAGAGGCCCTTTTTTAAATAACATTTGTTGAGAAGTGGAAGTGATATTTGAACAATTTTGTATATCATTTACTATATTCAGTGTATTTTAAGCATACAACAAAATCAAGCATTTCCAACTTGAGAAAATGGCACAAGCCTTCGACGTGAATACAAAGTTGGAATTAAATATATTTGTATTGATGAATCTAGCAAGAAGGGCCTAATTGATTTCTGAGACACCTCTATAGCAAAAGGATACATACAAATATTAAAGATTGAAAGCATGCTATGCTCTTTTGTTTTCATAGAGAAAAAAGGCTTAAATACTTACATTTGTAGGATATACCTTTCACAAATAATTCGTGTATTCCATCAAAAAGCTCTTCCTACTAAATCTTTATTTCTGTAGTGACTTTTGTATTATATTGAAGTTTCAAAATGATACAAAAAATCTTGATTGACTTTCTATTATCAAGCCTTCTTTCTTATTAATAAGAAGCAAGATAATAATTATCTTTATAGAAACAATCGACAACATTGCAAAGACTATATTTAAATGAAAATCCTTCTATTTTGGACTTTGCATGCTTTATACCAAATGCCATCAACCAGTTGAAAATAGTGCAATTGAAAACATACCTTGTGTTTATTAACAATGCAGCAAAACTTTTGAACCACTGCTTTGCTTAAATTATTTTTTTTAAAAGAAAAATTTACAATATAAAATAAGACAGCACCAAGTTTATCAATACTGTGACCTTCTTGGACTTCTGTCTCTATATTTTCCACCATCCCTCTTTCGATCTCTGAAATCACTTCTTTCTCTGTATGGCTTTCCAGATGGACCTCTAGAGTTTCCGCCTCTTGGACCAGAAGGTCCCCTTCTATCGCGATCGCCGCCCTTTTCTCTTCCAAATCCACCAGAATATTCGTCGTCAATTGCTCTAAGCATGTCCTTCTTGGTATAATGACGACCACCGAGCCCACCTCCAAGTTTACTAGGTCTCCATCGCTTGACTGTTCGCCCACGCTCGACATCTACCAACACCTTTCTCCCTTTAATGACCAATCCATCTGCCTCGTTACAGGCAGTTCTTAACCCACGTTCTCGCTCAAACACAATGAAAGCGTATCCACGCGACTTTTCAGTTTCGGTATCTCGCACAACGCGAATTTTTTCAATAGGCCCATATCGTGCAAACTCCTTTTCTAAATCAGACTCGTTGACACTGTATTCCAATCTTCCCACAAACAAAGTTTTGTACGGATCTCCTCTTACTTGTGGGTCGCTGTGAGGATTCCAACTTTCAATAGCAGCCAAGTGTTTTTCTTTGTTTTGCTGCTGCTTTAGTTTTTTAGCGCGTTGCTGTTTCTGAAGCCAACTCTCGGTAGGCTCATAGTTGTCGTTCTCTTTGTACTCCTTGATTTTTGCAAGAAAGTCACTTACAGGTGTGATATGCGCAGTTCGACGATCACCTGGAGCATAGTCTGGAGGCTCGGAATATGGCAATGGTGGTCGTGGTGTAAAAAGATTTGCGACATATGGTGGAAGTCTGTTTACGTCAGTCTAAAAAACAAAAACAAAAAAAAAAACGCTGTTAGTAAAGTACATGATTGTAAACAGTTTTCACTTTTCATACCATTGTAGATGCTAGAGTTGTAAAGGTTATGTGAGAAAGGCTGTTGATAATGAAGAATAAGTTTCTAGACTACAAATTTAACAAAAGACCCTAACCCACTTTTCATTTCAAAAGCCATCCTGTTCCGTCAATTAACTTCAACTTCTGTTGTTACCACAAGGGTAAGGGTAATTAAATTACTAACACGACAATAATTTACAACGTCATATGAACTCTTTTAAATCACTTCATAGTTAAAGTTTCCGCAAGGGTAAGGGCTGAAAATTTACGAATACAACTGACTATATGCTTTTTCGTAAGCTTAGTGATTTACCAACATTGGAAAACTGTACACAATATTCAGTTTTTTTTTTTTATTTTTTCAATTCATATCAAAACCATACATAATTTATTTTAATTTTTCCTACTCAAAAGAAAACCAACCTGGTGTTTTTTCTAACATTTTCAAACCCATCGAAAACAATTACTCTTCTTCTTCAGCCTCCTCGAAGGTGTTTTGAGGAACACTGTAGATCTTGACATTAGGAGCATTAGGATCCTTCATAAGAACGTATTTACCATCATCAAGAGCAGCGATAATGTTGACAATAGACTTAACAATACCCCAACCGTTGGAGATCTTGAGATTGAGCTGGTTAGCAAACTGGGCAGGGACTTGGCCAACAACGCCAACAATAGTGTGCTTAGCATTGTCCTTGGGAGTTTGACGAGAAACGAAACCAATCTTGATGCTGGAAGAACCAGCAAGAAGAGACTCGACGGTCCATCGTGAAAGCTTGTTCAAGTTCTTCTTCATTTCAGCAGCAACAATGGCACCACGCTGGTTAGCAAACTTCTGCTTCCATTCTAAAACGCCATTAGGACCGTACTCGTTAAGAGCCTTGACAGTAACAAACTGGTCAGTTTTACCAGGAGCAAGTGCGCCAATCTCGGTTCTGATAATAAGGTTGAGGGCTTCTTCTTCTGGGTTGTTGGCCAAGTTGAACTGGCGGTAACGGTAAGCGGTGGGAAGAGGAGCAGCGTTGTCTTCAGGACTGGAGAATGGGTTTTCGTGCTCAAACTTGACTTTACCCTTGTCAGTGACGGCATTGGCAGCAAAGTTCTGGTTGATGTAGGTGGCCTCAGTGGAGAGGTTGGAAGCACTGTTAATGTTGGAGACATCAGCACCGTCAGATGGAGGATCGTAGGCATTCTCGTCAACAGTGACGTAGTCTAATGGACCATCATCACGCTTGTCAAGGAAGATCTTACCTTCAGACTTGTTGATAACAATATCCCAAGGATAGACAGACTTGGTAGCGCACATAAGAAGAGAGATAATAGAGTCGGTAGCAAAGATAGTAGCATCGGTAGTAGAAGCAAGCTTTTGAATGACAGGGTCGTCGGAGGTAGTGGAGTTGTAAATGGCTCTCTCCAAGTGACGGAGAACCTTAGAGGAATTGGGCTTGTCCAAGTCGCGGTTGTAAGGAAGGGCGTAACCATAATTGCCAACGTCGATACCAGCCTTGACGTCGAAAGAAAGCTTCTGAAGTTCAGCAAACTGGTTGGACTGGATAAGCTTCCAACCTTCGCCAACCTTGACTGAGGCATCGCGGTGCTTCTGAGGTCTTTCTTCCTTCCAGCCAGCAAACTTTCTGCGAGGAGGGAAAGCGCCCTTACCCTGAGGAGGCTGGTTGCGAGCAGCGCCTGCAACAGGTCTGCCAGTAGGACGAGAAGTAGCAGGAGCAGCGTTACGGCCCTTGGTCTTAAGAGTTGTGGTTTGTCGAGCCTTAGGGGCCTTGCTGTTATCTACGACAGAGAAAGAAGCAAAGTCGGCAGAGTCCTCGTTGTTGAAGAAAGAGGCAGCAGCGCTGGCACCGTAAGCGTGATAAGGATCGCGGTGGTTCTTGTGAGCAAGACGCTTGTTGTCGTGAGTGACCTGCTTGGGATCAGCCCAATCAGACAATTTACCAAGCTTGTCGCTCTTGGAGAAAGGAGCGTAAGGAACGTCGTGGAATCGAAGGGCTTCAGGGATAGAAGCAGAAGGACCCCATGGGTCAGTAACGGATCCAAAAGAAGGAAGCTGGAAAACTTTGTCAGAAGGCATGGTTTGTTCTGTTGGTGGAAGAATAAAAGTCCAAAGACAAAAAGGTGTAAATGAAAGGCCCTACTTGGTGAGGTTATCAAGGATGTAGTGAAATTTTTTCAACAGGGCCAGCGGTACATGTATGTCTGACACAGTACATTTCAGCACACCAGCACCACCATATCCCCCAACGCCACACACTCACAAAACGAGACTCCAACTTACCCATCACGACCTTCACTGCCAAAACACCTAAATACAGCTCTAATAACTACCATAACAACATGAACGGAATCAGCGTCGACATCAATCACCTGAAAAAGGGTGAGGTTAAGTATGATTTACTGAATTCTTTACATTTGTTTTTATTGTGCTTTTACTAACCTTCCTGCTCTAGTCTCGGTACTTCTATGTAAGTGGCAAACATCTGCAACGAACAACTCAATAAAGCGTTGAATGTTCAATTACAATAGCTCAACAGTCAATTACTTGACAATTGAGCTGCCTTTCTTAATGGGATTTCAGTTTGTTAACATTTTTTGTTCAGTATGGCCGTCAATTTCGATGGTGGCGTTATTCTCGGTGCCGATAGTAGAACCACTACTGGCTCTTTCATTGCCAATCGGTGAGTATTGAAATTATTGATTCTGGATAAATTTAATTGTTTTTGGTGAATATCCACTAATGTCTATTGTTTAGTGTTACTGATAAGTTGACCAAAATTCACGATAAGGTCTGGTGTTGTAAGTATTGACTGTTTTCGATCATTTTATAATTTCATGACATATAACTAACTGATTATCTTTTTTTAGGCCGGTATGATTGATTTAATTCATTTGCAAAAAAACATAATCGATTTCATTGTTTCTAACTCATTTTATAGCTCAGGATCAGCAGCAGATACACAGGCTGTCGCAGATATTGTCAAGTACCACCTTAACCTTTATAGGTATGTTATCGCTTTTGTATTTTAGTTTTTGCCTTCATATCTAACATAACCAAATTAGTGCACAAAATGCTCGACTACCGAGTCCTCAGACTGCTGCTTCTATTTTCCAGGAGTTGTGTTATACCAATAAAGATAACCTGACAGCAGGCATCATTGTTGCTGGCTACGACGAAAAGAAGGGAGGCGAAGTTTACAGTGTTCCATTGGGAGGCAGTTTACACAAGTCTGACTACGCTATTGCTGGAAGTGGTTCAACTTTTATTTACGGTTACTGTGACCAGAACTTTAAGAAAGGAATGACAAAGGAAGAGGCCATTCAGTTTGTCAAGACTTCTCTTGCTGAGGCCATCAAATGGGATGGTTCATCTGGTGGTGTTATTAGAATGGTTATTCTTAGCAAAGAACCTACTGAGAGATTGATCTTTTTACCAGAGGAATACCGATCTGAATATGTTAATCACTATTAGAGAATTTGTGTCAATTAGCGAATAAATATTATGATTTTTTCTGTATATAATGTGCTTTGAAGAAACTAAGGCCTGAGCTGTTTTACTTTTGGAATAATAGTTCTGTCAGTATATTTGACCTATAAGAATTTGGAGTTTATGTTTTAAAAACATTTGAATCAAAAATAGTTAGGCTGGATTTATTGTTATAAAACTCAATTCGTATTAAAAAAGCTATAATATTGCGAAATCAGCAGAAAGTACTGACGTTTACAATTGTTTTCCAAGTTTCATTGACATTTTTTGATGATGTTATGTAGTAAGTTTGTAATACATATATATGACATGTTGTGTCATAAAAATAGTAATCATTCACATTTCTAAACAGTAAATACAAAAGTAAACATCAAAAGTAACTTTAATTTTTTTTTTTTTCTCTTGTTTTCACTTCTGTTTCTTTATTACCATTAAACAAATACAAAATCCACAGATGACAATTGTCAATTCAAACTCTTCTATTCCAAGCGCAGCTCGAGAGGTTATTCAGAAAGAACTAGAAGCAGTTTTGCCTGAAGGACCTTTTCCATTCAATGTTCTTTTTTACAAAACTCAACCTCATAAAACTAGACCTTTGATCTACAGAGAGCCTCCAAAGCCTAAAAGCAAAAACAATAAAGATACCAAAAGCAAAACAGCAAATCCAGCTGAAACTGGTAACCAAAAACAAATTGTTGAGCAGTCAGCTTCTAAAGACTCCAAAGACAGTAACAAAAATTCAAAAGATTCTAAAAAATCTAAAAACCTCAAAGATTTCAAAAAGCTTAAAAATGAAAAGAAGAAACATACGGGCTCTATTGAAGACTATGATTATGTAACCAACTATTTTATTCTTTTAACGTATCGAGACCTTACCATTTACGCAATTGAGCTCATTGTAAATGACGTTCCTGGAGGAACACAAACTTTCTTTGTTTCCAAAGCAGATACCACTGGCCATTATGGTTTGGAAGGAAACTTAAATACCAATACAAAGAATGGCGACACAGTTTCCACTCAATCGTCATCTAACCCTCCAAAGATTTCCTACTCCAAGGTTACAGAAGCAATTATGAGAGCCGTGATTCGATGCTTCATTGACCCTCTACGTCCATTGAAGATCACTTTGTTTGCGCGAGCTGAAAAACATTACCTGTTTCCATTTTCTGCTGAAAAACCTGGACAAAAGCATTTGCTCTTAGGTGCAGATTTGGTTCGTTGGTGGGTTAAGATTTTGGATGATGTTTGTAAACCTGGGGAAACAGGAGCAGTTGTGGAACAAGACAATTTGAGTAAAGACTCGACTGTTGCAGGCAAGAAAGAAGAAGACAATGATTCAACCAAAAAACCTGTTATTCAGAAAGTTAGTCGAGCAAGACTTCAAATTCCAGGATCTGAACCTGCATTTATTCGCTCATACTTTCCAGCTCGTCAACGATTTGCAAATTCTGCTGCTAAAAACACTGAAAATCAATTTTTATGGCAAGTAGGCGACATTTTCTGGCCTAATGATGACCCAAAATACCCTGCTCTCCGTTGTATTCCTCGTTTCTATGATGACCCTCTCACAAGATACCTAGAATTTTTGGTGTCTGTAAAGCGATCGACCACTACCACCCAAAAACTCTTCTGGATGGAATTACAAACTCGTCAAGAGTTTAGACTTAGTATTGTTGTTGGTGTCGTTGGTGTGGATTGTACTATTGACCCTAAACAATCTGTTTATTATGATAACAAGACAATGCAAGAATTACGGGACAAGAAGATTGACGAAAAGCAGCAGAGACCTGCTTTGACTGAGAAAGAAGTTAAACAAGAACGTTTTAGAAAAAAGTTTGGAATAAATAATGCGACCTCGACTGACAAAAAGATATCAGAACAAGGTGGCTCTGGCTTTACATCCGTGACAAAATGGTATATGGACAGAGTTCACGAGTATGTTACCACCTTGGATTATGAAGAAACTAAAATGAACCACGTTGCGACCTCTGGATTACTTGCAAAGGACAAAAACGTGTTGTTTGAAATCAAAGGTCGTTTTAAACCCAATGCTCAAGCTGTTGATAGTTCTGGTAGCTCTGATCCCGTAGCTGCTGGTTCCAGTGCTGTTAGTGGTGGTGTTAATGTTATTTCTGGGCTGGTTAAAAAGAAAAAGAAAAACGTGGAAATGCCTGCACCCGTTAGTGCTCCAGTCAATACGTTGAATACAATGTTGGTCAGAAAAAAGCCAAAGAAAAAATAAAACTTACACACTATTTTTTGTATATAGTTTAGACAGGTTAAATGCAAATGTAATTGGACAAACATACAAGTCTGTTTTTGAAAATACACTTTCATACTGACCTGCATTTATACACCGAAAAACAGAAAAAGCATGGATAACTTGTGTGAGCTTTTCTCAATTTAGAAAGGCATTGTTCCATAAGAAACTACAAACATCTTTAAAAGAGTCGGCAAATGCAAGCTTTGCGGATGCTCGCATGACTGAATTAATATTCTGCAAGTTGTTTTTACATTAATTGTGTTTTACAACAATTTAACTAGGTGAGACATTGAGGATGGGTATTGGCGAACTACAGACCTGTGAAACAAAATGCTGGAAAAAACAATATAGCTTACAATTCTTTGAAAAGAAACAAATAAACAAAAACTGGCATTTTAAACACATGTAACAAGTAGAGGCTCAAAGCGTTTTTGCAAAGAATGGTAGCAAATGAAAAACCATTAAAAAGCATGTGCATATATATTATTGTTCATATATAGTTTTTGTGCCTTGTTATAAGTATTCACTTCATTTGCTATCAAAATTTTCATACATTGTTCAATGGAAACGAGGAAAATTCTGTACAAAGAAGGACTTGGGTTATCTAAAAGCCATATTGGCACAAATGTAGCCGGTGCTGGGTGTATGATGATGCCAGAGATGGCCATCAGTTTTGAAATTTCAAGTTTGCGGCAAATACAATTCGAAATGGTAATCAATAGAGTATATTGAATCACCTTAAATGGATGATCATAGCTTAATAAAAATAGCGCTGATTGTTATTTTTCAATCTTTAACTGGTAAATAATCAATTGCGACTGAGTAAATGTACACGTGACAATTTTGAGTACATTCATATCCTTACCAAGTAGTTATGTTGATGAAAAACGCTGTTGGTAATTGTAAAACAATGTTTTTAGTAATCATTGAAGTTTACATTTTGCATAGCTCGTCATAGACATATTTCATCAGCAACAAGCCAAGGCGTGTCTTCTAAAAGAAAACTAGCCTGGCAATTGATGCAGACCAAAATTATTGGAGCTAGGTGGTGTACCTTTCTGTAGGCTTCTTCACATGAATCAGATTGCTACAATTGTCCAGTAATGATCTATTTCCTTTTCTCATGTTTCAAGCATTAAGTGCCAGTGTTTACAACTCTTCCAGAAATTCAAAAACAATCCAAAAAGCTGAACCAAGGCGCACGTGTAGCAAAGATATCTACAAGGGCAACTTCAATCTCTTACGTATACAAACTATGTGGTGTTATATCTTTTTTATGTTTTGAGTTTTAGGCATCATATCAAGAATGTGGGATCTACGCACGTTTTCGCTATACTAGATAAGATTTAAGTCTCAAAAAATAAGCCATTGAGAAGTCGTTATCAAATCACTCCTCTACAAGCTTTGTATTTTTATGCGTAATCTGCAACAGCCGACATGAGCTCAAAAAATGAAACAGCTCTGTCTCAAATATAATGATTCAAATCATTATCCCCTTTTGATTAACGTGGCGCTCTTTTACAATCTTGACCGCCGGTTTTGAAGGGCTCCTAAGCCGTTTTTCCAGCCAAAAAAGCCATATAATCATAAACCCTTACCCCTATTACAAATTGATTACTCAGCATATACCGCCAAATTTTTCGAATTCGGGTCTTCTAGTCGGCACCTCAGTTTTCGGGTCCAATTCAAGCTGTGCAAGTATGTGTTGCGAACATATCAATGCAATATATATGACCTTCGTCATTTAGAAACTATTTTGCAAACTCATAAAACCCCAGCAATTTCCACGGCACCAAGCATCCAACTTCAAGTACTGTGACGCACAAAGTACTTATCTTGAAAAAGCCTTCACAAGTTGTCTGCCATTTTTTTTAACCAACTTTTTTCCCTTCCTTTTCTTAATGCCACTTTTTTAGATTTTTTTTTTTTTAATATATATATATATATATTACTTTTTTTTTTTTGTCGTTTTATATTTTTTAGGTTATTTTGCCAACTTTGAGCTTAATATAAAATTTAGCTTTATCTCTGTCATAGATATATATTTATTCATTTATATTTTACGTTTTTTTTGCTGATCCTGTTGATGCCTGTTTCTGATACTATTGATTCACGAGGTTCTCAAGAGAATCAACTATCTGGTTCTCAGTCTTGCCACAATCCGAATGAGTCTCAAATTTCAAATCCACATGTATCGCCAATCCTGGCTGTCATGACCAACTCAAATCCTCCCGTAAAGACCTCTTCCACTTTTCTTTCTCATGATGCTCAGTCATCATCCCAATCTCTTCGCAATCCTTCTTCTTCGTCTCCCAATAAATTGAAATCCGATTTGAAATATACAAAAATGAAGGCAGAAACCTCTTCTGTTATGACTCCTAAAACACATTGTACCAACCCTGGAGCTGCTGATTTGTCAAATGACCCATGCTCTGCTTTGTCAGATTCTTCACCAGCTCTTGATCCTGTGTCGTATAGGTTTTCGGACGAGTCAGTAGCTGGCTCTAGAAAAGCTACTCGCTCATTAAGGCTTTTTAAAGAAACTGATGAAAACGAAGCTGCAATTATGGCTGCTGCGTCACAAGCATCTGTATCTGCTTCGTCTTCTCATCAAAACCACCACCCTCATCATCACCACAGTCACAATCATCATCACAAACACCATATTCATCATACACCTCATCACAACTCCAAAGTGGACTTGGGAAAACATTCACATCTCAGTTACAAAGATCGTTCTCCTCGACCTGGTTCATATGCGAATTCCAAGACTCTCCCAAAATGCTCAAATGCCTCTTCAAAATCTGACTTGAGTAGCCTTTTGAACGCAAAAAAACTAAACAGTAAAAGCAACTTGACAAAACAGTTAGCCAGCAATAACAAAGCGTCATTTTCAAACACAGTTTCTCAACAGTCAAGTTCTTCGAAGTTATCTAGTTTTATATCTTCATCAGCGAGCAAAGCCTCACTTGAACACACACTGGATTCTTCAAACTCGTCGACTAAGGATGCAAGTAGCGCCGAGCCAAATGATAGAATGAATAGATACAGCATATCTCACACCAAATACTCACCATCTTCTGAAAAAAGACTCTCATCCTCAAACTCCAGTATACCAAACGTCTCTACAAAAACACATGTGATGTCCGAATCTATTAAATCAATTCCATCCTCTGCCCATACAGCTCGTCGGAAATCTACTAGACCTTCATCTCAAGAAATGTCATCGGCCACGTATTTTCCACATACCCCTAAAAGACCTCAAAGTTCTTCCGATGATTCAAAAGCACCCAAATCTGGACCCGTCCGGCTTCCAGAAATCAAAAAGCCTTCAGAGACTTCCTCTAGTTACAGTGATACAGATCAAACAAACCAAAACACGCATGAATCTTCTACCTCAAACATCACATCTGCCCAAAAGTCAACAAATGCAGCCAATACGAAACAGGGCAACGATATTTCACCCAGCACTCCTTCTTCTGCCCTTGCGGCCTCTTTTTCAGAATTGGATTTAAATTCTAACAATACCGACAAGGCCTCAGCCTCTACATCTCTTAAAAAGCATACAACCAAGAATGATGAGTTAGGTGTTGAGAATGAAGGACAAATACTGACCAAAATTGCATCTTTGAATTCTCTTGCAAGTGCTGGGTCATCTTCACAAAGCTCTGCCAGTGAAATTTTAGACGACTCTAGTGATGTGAATGAGGGTAGCGTTCGAAGCGACAACAACATTACTGGAGACGATGATGGGGATTTGACTGATGACGACAGAGCTGGTGATAATGAAGAAAAAGGTAATCAAGGAGCCGATTTGAATGAGCTAGATACCGAAGAAAGATATCCATTGTCTGTTGAACTTACCCCTTTCAAACACAAGGTTGGTGGCCACACTGCAATTTTTAGATTCTCTCATCGTGCGGTTTGCAAGGCTTTAGTTAAGAATGAAAATCTTTGGTACGAAGCTATTGAATTGAGACATGAAGAATTGTTACCCTATATGCCCAAGTACATTGGCGTTTTGAAAGTTAGGCATACTGCTCCGTACCTTGACGAAGATGGCTTACCTAGATTTGACGACTTTTCTCAAGTAACAACCCCAATTATGAATCCGCATCTTTCAAGAAATGGAAGCATGCAAGGTGATAATGTTCCTTCAAATGTCTCATTGGCTGACTTGTCGGGATCAGCTCCATCAAACAGCGATGTTCTCAAACATTCACGTGTGCCTTCTGGAAATGTCCAAGAATGTCTTCCTGAGGTAGTTTTAGATGACAACATGCATATCTTCCCGGACTCCATGCGTCTTCAGTATGCTTCTGCATCTGTCCATTCATCTCCTGAAAACGTAGCTTACAACCCGCCTTTTGAGGTTGATAACGATTCAGCCAGCATTTTATCGACTCCTGGGTTTAACTCAGCTCGAAAAAGGTCTTTTGTTTCTTCCGCAAGTGGACAACCAGCCACAACAGCTTGTACCCCGATACCTGCCAAAGCCTCTTCTTCTTTAACATCACCATCGGCACCATCCAATTGTTCCTCCAGTCCCTTGGGTCACTTGTCTTCAGGCTCGACCACTGTGAATAGAAAGCTGCAAGAGCTGGTTCTTCGCGAAGTTTTTGCTCCCAGACGAATTTTGAGCTCGCGCAACAGCAATGGAATGGGCTCAGCAAGACCTAACTTAGATTTTGGATTAGGCACACCTCGCCCTGGACAACTTACTAGTGCTAGGCTGAATGCTTCTCTCAATCAATTGCCTTCACATAAGAGTATGGACAATTTGCCGGTTCTCAACCGGAGTGCTAGTACAGGAGGGGATATTTCTAACAGTGTTGGATCCAATGGTGTGTATGCTAACAACATTAGCAGTACTGCCTCTATGATGATTTCGCACCAACGCAGTCATTCATCTGTTTACCACAATAGCCGTACTGATTCTCCAAGAAGTCTTCCATACGGAATCAGCAGTCATTTAGACACATCGCCTAGAAAACCTTCTTTCCTGGGCTCGCCTGATTCAACCTTGCATCATAGACTTGGCCCATACGCCAGACACTCCATTTCGCAAGGTTCAACTGAGGCAGCGTTTGGAGAATCATTCAGAAAAGAGCTTCAACAGCAGCGTGCTGGTTTGCAAGGTATTGCGAGCGAAGAAGCAGTTGATGACGATGACGTGTTTGAAATGGATGACGATAATGAACCTCAGAATATAGAAAAGTTTGCTGGTACTGCTTCTATTGCTCCTGATAGTAATACTAATGGTACCACTGCTAGTGTTTCTTCTTCTTTTCAAGGAAAACCTGACAGTTCTCCTTCTGCTAACACTATCAATTCTGGGCTTCAACCTTCACAATTGACTTCTCCATACTTGACTTACCAAAGCATTCCCCAGTCTCCAAAAGGCCTTCAATCTCTTACCAGTCCTGATCGTGTTTACACCCGTAATGAGTTATTTATCTTACTCCAGGATTTGACAAGTGGGCTAAATAAGCCTTGCGTTATGGATCTCAAAATGGGAACTAGACAGTATGGTGTTCTTGCTACTCCCAAAAAACAAGCTTCACAAGCCAAGAAATGTCGCATGACGACTAGTCGTGAACTGGGTGTACGAATTTGTGGTATGCAAACTTGGGATGTTGTGAAAGAATCCTACTTTTACCAAGACAAATATTTTGGTAGACGTTTGAAAGCTGGCCCCCAGTTTCGTGCTTGTTTAAAAAAGTTTTTGTACAATGGCAAGTGTAAGCGGTCTGTTTTGAAGCATATCCCCAAAATCATGAACCGTGTTACTTCTATGCAAAGAATTATTCAAAAGTTGGATGGGTACAGATTGTATGGCTCAAGTTTGTTATTGATTTATGATGGTACCCCAGTTGCAAAGCCAGAGGATTCAAATGCCGTTTCGAATGGAGATGGTACCGCAAACAATGATCCGGAAAGTATTAGCAGCAGCAAGCGCAATGGAGAGATTTCGCTTCGAATTATTGACTTTGCTCAGTGTGTTACTGCTGAGGACCCACTGCCCAAGGAAGCAATCATTCCGCCACAGCACCCCAATATACCAGATGTTGGATACCTTAGAGGTCTTGAAACTTTGAGACGGTACTTGAAAATCATTTGGAAAGAGATCACAGGTCTTGAGTTTAACCCAGATCCCGAGGCAATTGCAGCAGTTCTTGAAGATGATGCTTATCTTGAGCCGCTTACTGAGCTCAGCGACTTTGAAATTTCAAACTACCCTGAATGTGAAGAAGAGCAGTATGTGGAATTGGAGCGCAAGTTCAAAAAGTATTCCAAGTTGAACAAGCCAAGCAAATTGCCTAACGCTCTTTCTGAAAAAGACCATGGTGATATCCAAAGCGATTCTCATAACGATGATGATGCATTTGAACTATCACTGGATGACAAAAAGAGTATTGATTATTTGTATCGAGCAGAAGACGATATCACACAGTATCCTGATAGTGACGCCTCGGTATAGATTTTTATTTTTCTCTCTTTTACAATTCAGTTTTCTTACTTAGAATGAGTTGTTTTTATCTTACCTGTTCTTATTATTCTTTTTTATTTTTGTTTGGCCATTTAGATTGGTCTCTGTATATACAAATATAGTTTTTGCTTTTATTATTTTTGAATTTTTTTTTTGTTTTTTTTGTTTCTTTTGTT
>JAKTYL010000098.1:27787-88996 GCA_030578715.1 Magnusiomyces tetraspermus
TTTTTTTTTTTTTTTTTTTTTTAGTATCGCAGCCGTATCCCGTTGTGTGGAAAATTAGATTCACTGTGTATTGATTAAATAGATTCCCCATTTTCTCTAATCTTTTATACTGATTGATCATAATCACAAAATCGATGAGATTGTATTCTTCTAAAATTTAATTTATAGACTCGGATCAATTAAGATGGTTTATACAATGTTTTGGGAGACTTTTCACACACTGGCTAGACTTTTTGTTTGCCGAAGAAGTGGAGTAGATTATTAAGCCTATAAATACCTAGCCTTCAAACCTCTGTCGAGAAAATGCACGCAAATACACACACCTATAAATACGCATCAACACATACCCTCAAAGAACATCAAATTATTGAAGCACCATATTATTATATATAGTTATATCACACTAGATTTATTTCCAATGACTAGTAAATTTGTTTCAAAAGCTTTCAAAAACACTTCATCGGCTTCCGCAATTTTCAACAATTTTCATGTGGAAGAACTGGTTGTGCCCGCTATGTGGCCGCGTTCCACGCCATTATCAACACGCCGCTCAAACGACCGCTTAAGTATTGCATGCAAAATATACACATCAAAACAAGAAAAAAGCTTGGATACCAACGACGGTATTGGTAACAGTACTAGTGATGCTAATACTAGAAACGGAGACAAATTTTCGGCCAAATCAATCAGCCCTTCTGTGTTTTTTGTTCATGGAAATGGATTCCCCAAAGAGTGTTATGAACCAATGCTGTATGATTTTAGTGAAAAGATGAAAAATGAGCATGGAATGTCTTTGAAATACATTTTGACAATGGATATTGTGAATCAAGGTCAATCAGCTGTTATAAATGAGCCAAAGTTGGGAAACGATTGTAAGTAATGTTGATTCAAACAAGAGAAGAAGGAAATTTTTTTATACACTGAAAATTCTCAAGTCACTAACAATTGAATGAAATTGGCATGTAGTTATTTGGGAAGATGCATGGAGAGATGTTGTCTTGGTGCATAGTCATCTTCAACATATCAATCATCCCATCATTGAAACTCCGCTTCTTGGGGTTGGTCACTCATGCGGAGGTAACATTATTTTCGGATCGTCTACAATCAATCCCGGAATGTTTAAAGCGATGATTGGTATTGACGGTATTATCTCATACCCACTAAATGTTGATCAACATTTCATGTTACCAGTTAATTCATATAAACGTAGAGATATCTGGCCTTCTAGAAAAGAGGCAGCTCAAAAATTGAGGGAAAATTCCTTTTACAAAACATGGAAACCTGATGTGTTTGATTTGTATATCAAATACGGGCTACGAAACTTGCCAACGGCTAAATATCCAGATACAACAGATAAAGAGTCAGTCACACTGACAACTCCTTCAAATCAGGAAGTCACCACTTTTGTTCCATTACCAAACCCACTCAGTTCGTCGGCACCTTTTATTCTCAATTCGCCATACAACTGCCTGTTGTCTATTAAAAACATAAAAACATCATCCCATTTGATTTTGGCAGATGTTGGCCGTGAAGCATTCCCGCTATACAAAGATCACTTGATGCAGAACAAGAACTTTACATTCAACTATTCTGATGAGACAATAACACATTCTGTGCCATTCGAAGACCCCGAGTTCACTGCAAGCGCCATGGCCAAGTTTGCAGGTCCAGCTTTAAAGAAGGCCTTGAATCAGCAACAGAATGAAGATGAAGAGTTGCGATACGCTGGGTTTCATCCAGTCCAGCATGAAAAGTTTTCTAGTGTGGCTGAGAAGCTTAGGAGCAAAAAGCCCAAGAATGAAAAGCTGTAACTGGTACTTAATATTCATCCATTTCTCATGTACATATCTCTCAATATATACCTACCTCAGTATTGGTGAACTTCTCCACAAATTAGCCAAGTTAGCCGTGCGTGTATCATTTTTCAAATGTATGTAGCCCTCAGAAACCGAGGTTGCTCCGATACACGCGAAAAACTCCAAATGCCGAAACAACAAAAAAGGCATAGATTTCGACCGGGTTATGCCGTTTTTTCTTGTTTATCGATGTCACGCCGTGATTTACTGGAATAAAACTCTTTTCTATGCCTTTCGGATTAACAATTCAAATATTAAATAAACAACAACACAGCCAGAGTGGAACCTGCCCCTCTTAACCGAAAAACCCCATGATTAGTATAAAAAGTCTTACATGTCCCTCCATTTACTTTTTTTAATTCACTCAATCCTGTTTTTTTTTTTTCTTCATTTATTTCTCAATTCCTAAACATACTTGTTACTATTCTTTCATAACCAAAAGTTATTAATCCCATATCACACATAACACATACACAGTTCTCACATACTGTCCCCAACCCCACACAATGTCTGTATTTATTAGATCACCAGCTCTTCGTCTCGCTGCTCGTCGCGTCAACACTTTGAAATTGGCAACTCCATCGTTGTCTGCCAGAGCTTTCCACGCCTCTCAAGTTCGCCAAAATGGTCCTCAAACTTCCATTTTCCAATTCACTGAAGACGAGCTCATGTTTCGTGATGCTGTGGCCCAGTTTGCCAAAGAAGTAGTAGCTCCCAAGGCTCGCGAAATGGACGAAAAGGAAGACATGGACCCTGCTATTATTCAAGGCATGTTTGATGCTGGTCTGATGGGCGTTGAGACTCCTCAAGAATATGGTGGTACTGGTGCGTCATTTACTACTGCCATTCTGGTTGTCGAAGAACTTGCTCGTGTTGATCCCAGTGTTTCCGTGTGTAACGATGTGCACAACACTTTGGTTTCAACCTGTGTTAGAACCTGGGGTTCTAAAGAGTTACAAGACAAGTACCTTCCAATGCTCGCTCTTGAGCGCGTTGGATCTTTCTGCTTGTCCGAACCAGTGTCTGGCTCAGACGCTTTTGCCCTCAAGACTAAGGCTGTTCCCGGCCCCGATGGCAACTGGATTCTCAATGGATCAAAGATGTGGATCACCAATGCCAAAGAAGCTGGTGTATTTTTGGTCTTTGCCAATGTGGCTCCAGAAAAGGGCTACAAGGGCATTACATGTTTTGTTGTCGAACGCGAATTCGAAGGCTTTTCAATTGCAAAGAAGGAAAAGAAGCTTGGTATCCGTGCATCTTCCACCTGTGTTTTGAACTTTGACAATGTTGTGGTTCCCAAAGAGAATGTCTTGGGTGAGGTTGGAAAAGGTTATAAGATTGCCATTGAGTGTCTTAACGAGGGTCGTATCGGAATTGCTGCCCAGATGACTGGTCTCGCTATGGGTGCATTTGACCGTGCTGCCAGCTATGCTTTCAACGACCGTGTACAGTTTGGCCAGAAGATTGGTGAATTCCAAGGTCTTCAGTTCCAAATGGCTCAAGCTGCTGTTGAGTTGGAAAGCGCACGATTACTATTGTACAATGCCGCCAGATTGAAAGAAAACAACCTTCCATTTACCAAGGAAGCTGCTATGGCTAAGCTTAAGGCTTCGCAGGTTGCAGAAATGATTTCTTCAAGAGCTGTTGAATGGATGGGTGGTATTGGCTTCACTCGTGACGAGATTGTGGAGAAGTATTACAGAGATGCAAAGATTGGCGCTATCTACGAAGGCACTAGCAATATTCAGCTCCAAACCATTGCAAAGTTTTTGCAAAAGGAGGCTACTGGAAACTAATAAAATTGGATGTATTAGCGTTTATGTAAATTGACTTTAATGAATCATTATGAATGTTGAACTAATAAAATATGGCTCATCTAAAGCCAGGACTAACATTAAGTGAAGAGTACTAAAAGTTTAACTCATTTTTTCAAGCGCTGAAACCAGGGTTGTCTCCAAATTTCCAAGTTAAATATTATATTATTAACGAATCTGAATACTACATTGCGTATCGAGTTTAGTCTACTTGTGTCCCTCTATTTAATAAATATAGAATTATAGTCGAGTCAACAGATTCATAATAGTAACTTCACATCAGAATATTTTAAAATATAATTCAATAATAAACCTAATTCATGAATGTTTCATCACCATAGCCAATGAGCACTTTAACAAATATTGCAAAATAAAAAATCCCTCAGAAATCATTAGTTCGCCACCAAAACCACCAACACACTTTAAAAATTGTTATCTTTCAAAGCTCAACACGAGTTTTGAGAAATAAAGGCGTCAGAAGCCAAAAAGTGCAATGGCAACGACACACAAGCGCCAAGTCTCATAGGCAAGCCCAGAGGAGACATTGGCTATTAGTCCAAAAATAACAGTAACAAATTAAAATGGCACCAAAAGTACCGTATCAGTTGTTACACTGAAAAGAACAGATACTACACTTGATCTAAGCCAAAAGGCAAGAGATTCTGAGGAAAAAGAAAAAAGGGATTTGCAAAGGGAGTCGCGCCTAATTTATACTATTTTTTGAAAGGGCAGGGTAACTAATGTAATATCCGGGTAAATTAAAAATATCTTTTTGACAAAATGCCGGGTAACTCTGTAAACCCTAAACAGCCCTAATTTTGAGTAGAAACCAGCTGTTAACTATACACACACGATTCCAGACAATTTCAGAATGTTTTTACTTGCATATGTACAAACTACAAACGATTCAATTTTTGACTTGATTAAATTCTCTCAATATGACTGACGCTTTACCCAACATATCTCACCTCATTGACCCAAAATGTTTTCTTACGCTGCCGTCACAGAACCCGCCACATCCCTTTCCAGTAAACCCACCTTCTGATATCTCGGACCCTTATTCTCTATACACACATCGCTTTTATCGCCATGCCGCAGACCTATGTAAAGAGCAGCTTATCGCAATGACTGCCCCCATAAACACACATGATACCATTTCTAAAGTTTTCAGGTTATGGGCGATTCGATTGTCATCTTTATTTATGATCCGCATGAGTGGCATTGCTCGTGACGAATGTCAAGCCTTCGGAGATTTGGGTGATGACATTTATCGGATACCCTCTACCAGAAGATCAATTGTGCCATGGAACTTGCAGTTGCTGGTTGTGCGTATCCAGGCAGGTGGATGTAATCAGCAAGCCATTGGCCAGTATTATACGTTATTGCGCGAAGCCCGCGCTAATACTCAGCGTGAAAAAGTGTTTTTCACAAAACTGCTTTCAAAGAAAAAGAATTTGAAAAGTGAGCTTGCAGTTGCTTCTAGTAGCGAACATGGAGACGCTGATAGTTCTAAGAAAGAAAAACTAGAAAAGATTCTTGCTGAGCTGGAAACATCTATTAATGATACTCGGGTGCTTTTGGCCAAATGGAAGGCTCGAGTAAGACACTTGGGGTTGTTCATCGCTGCTATGCTCATGGGAATGCACGACACAAAAACCGCTTCTTCATTACTTCAGTCTCTTTACATGGAGAAAAGCAAAGTTTCAATGGAAGAACAAGCAGTGGATGATGAAAACAAAGAATCTAACTCAATTGAAGAGCTTGCTAAACAAATTTCTACTAACGATTCTGCAAAAGAGCTTGCATCGTTTTTAGATAAGGTTGTGTTTACCCAAGCAATGCTTTATCTACAAATCGGAGACACAATTTCTTCTCGTCAATGGTTTGCAAAACTCAAAAATTCCTCTCAGCCAGACACATCTTCTACACCTTCTTTTTCTTCAGCTGTTATTCTTGGAAACGCCATGTGTGCAATTGCAGACGCTGACTGGGACGAAGCTGAAAAACTGTTATCACAAAATTATTCAAACAAAAATACTGAAACCATACAAGAAAGTGAATCAGGGGGCAAAGTACCGGCAGCAGATTTATCAACTCGCAAACCGTTCCAAGTGGCTTTAGCAAACAGCCTGAGCATTACCAAAACCAATCAGGCCAACATTTTAGCTTCAATTGACATTCTTCAAGATCTTGTTTTCCAAGGCAATGTTATTAGCCCTGCTATCATGACCAACCTTTCCATTCTATATGATTTGCGACAAGAAGCTGGAAGAAGAATGAAAAACCGGCTACTTGTTGAACTCAAAAACCAGGGGTATTTGGCATTGGAAAATTATGATTTCTTACAATGAAAAAACAAGATAGGAAAAACAACGATAATTAACCTATAATATACTAGATATCTTTAGATTTATACAGAGAAAAAAAAATAAATAAAAGTTAAAAAAAAATATTCAAGCATCAAAAAATAAAATAAAAAGACGTGGAAAAAAATCGTACTATCAAAACAATATAAGAAGAAGAAAATAAAATTTTGCAAAACAATCATATCAAATAACAATTGAATGATTTCTTTTTTTTAGTTATTACTGTCGTTGTTGTGTTTTATCAACTATCATCACAAATCCGACAAAAAGTTGCTAGGTGCCAAACCCATTCTTCCTTCACCGTAAACTTCAGCTTCCCACCAGCCATCTTCCAGCATCTTGACAATCAAAAGAACATCGCCTTGACGGAAGCTGACTTCTTCAGGAATAGCTGCTCGGTAATCAAAGTTGGCCTGCACATAGTGGATAACTTTTCGGCCATCGCGAGCCATGGTTGGTAAATCATTATTAGGACCTCCTCCTCGTCCGCCGTTATTAGAGTTATTAGCTCCATTACTGTTAGGACTGGTCCCAGTGTTGTGGTTGTTGTTGTTTCTGCTAACTGGTCTACCCATACTGCTGTTTGGTCTACTGTTGGTACTTCCTCCTCCCATTTGGCCATGATGCTGCAGCTGCGGGTCTCCAGACTGCTGGTTAGTCATTCGTGGATCTATACGGTGGTCCATACTATTTCCACGGTTTGGACGTCCATTAAACATCGCGCTGGCGTTGCTCACAAAACTGCTTGTAGATGGTCGTGGATTAATTCCAGACTTGCTATTTCCCATCATGTTTTGCGAGTTTTTGTTGTAAGGCCCATCATCATTTCCTCCATCATAAAAGTTATTGCTGTTGTTACTATATCGCGAAGCTCCTCCTTTGGAATCATGACTTCTGCCCATCATCATTGTGTTGGGATTTGGAGAAACTGCACGGTTGTTTGGATTGCCCACATTGCCATTACCGCCACCATGTCCATTATAGTTGGCAAAAGAGCTGCCACTTCGTGGGTATCGGTCATATTCATTGTACTGTTGTCGCATGTTTCCATAGGCGGCTGGATTAGGCGAGGCACTACGGCCACGCGCCATCATCATGTTAGGATTAGGAGAAGGAGTCTGGCCTCGCATGTTGCTCATCATCATAGGATTAGGAGACGGCGTTCGGCCTCGCATATTGTTCATCATCGTAGGGTTGGGTGATGGTGATCTTCCGTTATTCATCATCATAGGATTAGGAGAAGGAGTTCTGCCACGATTCATCATCATGGGATTGGGCGAAGGAGATCTTCCATTATTGTTCATCATCATCATAGGGTTAGGAGATGGCGAGCGTTGGTCTCTGTAACCAGATGAACCATATCTATCATTGCCATACCCAGATCTCTGGTCAACAACAACATCAGAGCGTGAACGCTGATGTTTGTCCATTCCTCCATGATGGTGAGGTCGGCCATCACCACCGAAATTTCCACCACCTCTTCCATTATTCTGAGACATGTTTTGAGGCATGATATCCTGAAAGTTACCATCATACATAGTACGAGGTCGCTGCATTTGACTCACTTGTTGTTGGGTTCGAGGGTTTGGACTTGCTGTTCGTCGATCCATGGAAGATCTGTTGTAGTATCCATCAGATCCTCTTGGCTGCTGTTTTTGCTGGTCAAACATATCCCGGGTCTGGTTAGAGTACTTATCAGACGTAGCTTGCATGTCATTAGAAGTAAATGCAGGACCAGGGGCTGCCAAAGCAGATCCAGAATTTTGGTGTCTAAGAGCAGGATTACTGAAGTTGTTATTGGGCTGGTTGTAGTTCTGGTAGCCGTTGTTGTTACTGTTCCCGGTATTACTGTTTCTAGTATTGCCTGAATACTTTTGTTGCTGTTGAGAATGACGAGGAGGGTTATTTCCAGAATGCATAGACGTGTTTGACATGGCTTTAGGGTTCATGTTGGTATCTACATTTGGGCCAGAATTGCTTGGGTATGGATGCTGTTGGACATTAGGTCGATTGCGAGATTGTCGGTTAGATAGATCATCAGCACCGGTACTTCCTCCTGTGGCTTTAAGTTTTTCTATAGCCATAACAAGCGGGTCATCACGGTTAAAAGATTTTGTTGGACTAGCAGATTTTGAACGGGCTGCATCATAGGGTGAAGAGGTATCATGAACGCCTAAATCAAAGAGATTGTCACCCATAGACAAAACTGTCGAAGCTTTGTTGGGGTCATTTCGATGCTTGCTGTTACCATTTTGAAAATCCTGAGGAGCAGGTTTACGCGAGCCAGGATTAGATGAATGTGTAGGAAACATACCAGCAGCAGCACTACCAGGTCTAGAAGAACTCCTTCCGTATGAAGAACGCTGGTTGTTGTTGAAAGAGGCTTGAGATGGTTGGTTTTTAGGTACACTGTTGACGTTTGCAGAGTTATTGGCAGATTGAGAAAGTGCGCTATTTGGTCTATTTGTTGAAGAGTCAGAGTTGTAAGCTGCATTAAGATCCTTCCTGGACCTCCGACGGAATGGAGAGGCCCAAGTGCGCTTTTTAGATGAGTCGTCATCAGGATCTTCTGCAGTTGAAGGACGGATATTAGGAATGTTAGTGTTGTTTATATTACTATTATTGGGTTGATGAGGCATTTGCGAAACAGGTTTTCGCTCAGGTGAAGGATGAGAAGATTGGTTCTTGTTATTGGAGCCAATATTAGACTTCAAGTTAGTTGAACTAGTAGCATGATTAGATGAGTTGTATGGAGATGATTCACCATGTGGCTCTTCATGAAAAGCGTGTCGGTGATTGTTGTTATCACTTGGGAGAACCAGTCTAGCAGATGAAGGAGTAATTCGTCCATTATGAAGATCAACATTGCTATTGTTTTTCGCGTAATGATTCTTTGTGTTTGTGGCATGTCCATGAGAGTCGTGCTCTTGATTAGAAGCAGAAGTCAAATCAGAAGAAAGTGAGTCTTGACGAGAACCAAGCTGCTGAACAGGAGATGGTCTCTGGGATTCGTAGGAGTCACTTGGATGAGTTAAAGTTGGAATATCTTGAAGTGCAGAATCATTAGTTGAATAAGGATTTGACCTGTCAGGGTGCTGTTGGTATAGATTGGGCCTTTCGGACTGTTGTTGGTATGGATTTGAGCGGTCAGGTAATTGATGGTATGGAGCAGTGTTGTACTCTTGAAGCTGAGCCAAAACAGAAGGCCCATTGGATCGACGGTCTCTTGAGGCTCTCACGGAAGCGGTAGGGTTAAACTCAAGAGCACCAAGTCCTATCTGTGATAAACGAGGAAACTTAGCAGTTTTGAATGTTTTAGAATTATCGTTTTTGTTGTTGCTGTTATTGCTGTTGGTACTGTTGGGGCTACTAAGATAGTTGACAAAAGTGGGAGGATCAATAATCTCTGAACCAGTAGCATTGGCTCGGACAAAAAGTTCGTTATCGCTAAATACATTGGTTTTTTCAAGAGCAAGACGAATCTTTTCGCAGCCTTCATCATCATTGACACAAAAAGTTGATATGACATTTGTGAATGCCCAAAGATTTGACTTGACAAAGTTTACTCGCTCCTCTTCAAGATCTTGAAGCTTATCACAAGCAATTTTCCATTCTTTCGCCCATACATCAGTTGCTTCAGCAAGCTTCCTAAGCGCATTTTGGTAATCACGTTTTGAAAATTCAACGGCAGTATGAGCTTTCTCCAGTTTGAAATTGTGACGTTCAAGCTCTTTACCCATGAGGTGTCCTTGTTGAGTGTAGTACCCGTTGATTTTATTACAGTCAGACTGAAAGAGTTGTTGTGCATGCTCAACCGCAGCTTTGTGTGTTTGCTTTGTTTTAGTCAGTTTTTCGACCAGTAATTGGATAGTTTTCCTGCGAGATCGAAGGTTATCTGTGAAATCTGCAAGCGGGTCTTCAAGTTCTACTCGAAGCTGGGCAGCTGCGGCTGCATGAGATATACCCATGCCTTCGGTTGTGTGTCGAATGGTGTCAAAGGCCTGCTTTAATGTGCCAATCTCATATGTACCTAAAGCTTTGCGAGACAAAGCAACTAGTTTACGAGAGTATTCTTCTTCAATGGCAGATCGCTCACGGTAAAAGTTGCGAAGCTCGTCAGTCGTATGTTTGACATTGCTGAAACGGGTCAGCAGTACTGAGACACCATCATCGCCATCACCCCAAAAGTTATTGGCGAAAGAAAAGAGCTCTTGCTGGTTGGCTTGAGCCATGGTTTTAGGATACTAAGCAAGGTTAATATAAAGAAAAATGCAGTTAAATGAGTAGGATGGTATATTAAAGGTATTATATGCGGGTATTTGAGATAAATTGAAGAGCCAATACTCAATTATATTGGACCTTGAAAATATCAACACTTGACGAGATTTGTATTTTAATATAACAAGTACTTTCAGCAATGTCAGTATTTCTATAAATCAGCAATGATGGATGGTTTAGGTTGTGTAAGACAATAAACACAAGGCAGGGCTTTACTTAATCTTTTTTTTTTGTATGAGAAAGGGGCCGGTTTGTTTACATTTGATTTTTGTTTATTTATTACCTAATTAGGAAATAACCTTTTTGCTAAGAAAAATCAAGGTTGCCGTTTTCTCACGTTTATTGACACCTATTTAGATTTAGCGCTTGGAGCTTGGTACAGAATAGCAGAAAAAATAACACTTCTAGACTATTTGATTGATTGTTTTTTTGTTTGAGAAAACCTATTTCGAATTGTTGGTAAAGTTCATCAATGCACATTACTTAGGTCCGTGGCTGATCCAAAAAGTGCACAGCCGTATGAGCATGTGTTATACACGTGATTTAACAGAATCGAAGCCCCTTGTTGCTGGCCGCTTTTTCAAGTCCTGTGAAATCAACCCTTTTTTCACCAATTGGCCATTTACCAATATCCCCATATATAACTAAAGATGACGTCCGCATTAAGGCACCGTAAAGCCGGTGGTGGCCAAGTAAATAAATCATCTTCAGCACTCCAGTCATCAATACCAAAACCGCATCATCGTCCACTTACCCTTAAAAACATTTTTATTGCAGCTACTTTTTTAAAGGTTCTGCTATTCAGTGCATACCATTCAACTGATTTTGAAGTTCATAGAAACTGGCTTGCAATCACTTCTCAAGTTCCCTTAAAAGATTGGTATACTGAAAAAACTTCACAATGGACTTTAGACTACCCTCCTTTTTTTGCTTATTTTGAATATGTCTTGACTTGGTTTGTGCCTCAGATTGTTAGAAATGATGGTTGTTTGGATCTCGTGGAGCAGGGATCATATGGTTGGCCTACCATTTTTTTTCAAAGAACTACTGTCATTGTCACAGAGATTGTTCTTTTCCTGGCTCTTCAACATTACATCAATACTTCTGGTGAACAGCCTGAAGAGCGTCCTGATTCAAAGGAATCTAGAAGTCATACACCCTCATCACCTGATGATTATACCAATGCTTCTATCAAACGGTTCAAAAAACTTCAGGCTTTTGCTATTGCTGGCTCAATTGCCTTGTCTCCTGGCCTTTTGATTATTGATCACATTCACTTTCAATACAATGGTTTCATGTACGGCATTTTAGTCTTTTCCTTGGTTGCAGCTATGAATAACAAGCCATTATTGTCTGGATTTCTTTTTGCTGTTTTATTGTGCTTCAAGCACATTTATCTTTACTTGGCACCTGCTTACTTCATATACCTGTTGCGAGTTTGCGTTCTTGATTCTCCTCGTCCAGCTTCATCAAAATCAAGCAAGTCATTTCTTACCCCAGTATGGCCTATTAAAGGCATCAATATTACCAACACCCTTTATCTTGGTGCTGCCGTCATTGTTCCATTCTTTTTGGCATTTTCTCCATTTGTTTACTATGGAAAGATTCCAGACATGCTTTCAAGATTGTTTCCCTTTTCCCGTGGTCTGACTCATGCTTATTGGGCACCCAATGTATGGGCTGTTTACTCTTTTATGGACAAGGTTCTTGGATTTGTTTCCGGAACTAGATCTACAGGCTCTACTCGAGGAATTGTCGGAGATGTAACGTTTTCTGTGCTGCCTGATATCACACCTAGCCTCACGTTTTACTTGACTTTATTTTACATGTGTCTGGCACTAGTCCCTCTGTTCCTTTGGCCAACTGTTTCTAGATTCCTTGGTGCTGTCACTCTCTGTGGTTATGCATCGTTTTTGTTTGGCTGGCATGTTCATGAGAAAGCAATTCTTCTTGTCATTTTCCCGCTTTCGTTTTTAGCTCTTCGTGACACAAGAATTCTTGCCACATATACACCACTGGCTGTTTCTGGTTACATTTCTCTCTTTCCTCTTATTTTTACACCTGCAGAATCTCTTCTCAAAGCCACTTATTCTTTTGTTTGGTTTCTCATGTTTTTCTTGTCTTTTCAAAATTTGGTCCAAGTTAGAAGTTTGAACCGCCATGTCTTTTTGCTCGATCGTGCCAGACTTATTTATATGATTGGATTCATTCCTTTACTTCTTTCTAGCTTTTTCATTGAAAAGCTTCTTGGTGACAAGTTCCAGTTTGCATACTTGATGGCTATCAGTGTGTACTGTTCAATTGGTGTCATTGGTTCATGGGCTGCTTTCTCATGGCTTTACTTTTTTGACGAAGGTCTTTGGTTCTGATGAAGGTATTTGATTTTAATTTAGCTAAACTTTTCATTCATTAATGTATAATACAATAATCAACTTTATTTTTCATTTTTAATATTTCGCAATAGTTTAAATTGAGGATTCGCCTGTTTTATTTCAGTATTCGGAATTTTTCAAATCCCTGATGTTTGTTTACAACAAATTCTTCGTTATTTGATTGTATCACCCCATATACAAATGCAAATACCTAGGATGATAGGTATGCAACAACAAACCTTTTCAGAAACTCAACCAAACATCAAATTTCAAAACGAAATAACTGTAACAACTGTATCTAATCAATTATGCAAATAAGTGGAAAAAACAACCTTTTCGCAGTTACAACTAATATTTGACTTCCAGAAACTTTATATTCAAAACAGGTTGGTTAGGGTACCACGCCCTTAGTATGATAAGAATATGTATGTATAAATCATCATATTACATACAGGGTAATTTCTGACATTTATTTTATAAAAAATTTTCAACGTTCAATTTTCTAACTTTCACGTTAGACATTTATTTCAAAAAGATTTTTTTTTTTTCGGATATTTTGGTAATTCTGATATTTGAAATTTATAATAATATATAACTTTTTTGGAAAAAAGTTTTGATCTGTCATAATGTTGAGTTTAAGATCCAGAATCGGCGTTAGAGCTATTTCAGCTTTAACACTTTCGTGTGAAAGACCTATGGCCACAAGAATGGTTCAAAAGCCCTCTTTTATCAATGCCGTTCCTCCTCGCATGATGGCACTTAACAACAACACTGCTTTTCAGTCATTTCAACAGCAATCACTATTTTCCTCTAGTGCTTTGGCTTTGGACCGTGATGGAAATTGGGGATCTCGTCGTGATGATAACTGGGCACCTCGTCGCGACTATGGACAACGATTTGATAACGATCGTGGTGGATACAGAAGCAAAGGTGGCCGCGACCAAAACAGAGACAGAAATAGAAAAGGCAAGAAAGGTGGTAGTCATGGCCAGTCAGATTTCGATGCAGGCAGAAACACTGCCAGAAACCAAGGTCCTGAAGGCAACGGTTTGATGGGTTTGGAAAACTATGAAAGGGTTAAAGAATTAGACGGTGTTTCATTGATTCAACTTGCTCAAGAAGATGCTGCTGCCAATGCACAAGAAGGTGAAGCTGAAGCTGTGAAGGACGCTTCGAAGGCCGATTTTTCAGAAGTCAAGACTCAGTTACTCGCAGATCACAAAATCCTTTCTCCAACTCTTGTAAATTCGCTCATTCACAACAGAAAGTACTTGTCGCTTACCCAAGTTCAGTCACACACTATGATTCCCATTTTGAGAGGTGACTCTGTCGTTGTTCGTGCTAAGACAGGTACTGGTAAAACCGCTGCCTTTTCTGTTCCTTCTATTCAGCACGTTTTGGATGCTTTGGAAGAAGGCAAAAAGGCTGAAACTCCTGAAGAAAAGGAGAAGTCCCAGGGTGTCAAGGCAGTTATCATTTCTCCCACTAGAGAATTGGCCCAACAGATTGCTGATGAAATCTCTGCCATCACTTCTTTCGGTAACATGCGCCAAATTTTGACTGTCTGCTGTGTTGGTGGCGTTTCCAAATACAATCAAATCAAACATGCATTCCGTGGCAGAAAACCCGCTGATATTATTGTTGCCACTCCAGGTAGATTATATGATCTTCTCCAGGAGCCTGAAGTCGCTCCATTTTTCAAGAACGTCAAAATTAAGGTTTTGGATGAAGCCGATAGACTTTTGGATATTGGTTTCTCTGTTCAGCTTGAAGACATTGACAACATTTTGAACGAAATCTCTTCCAACGGAAACTTCCAAACATTGTTGTTCTCTGCTACTATCGACAGACGTGTCAAGGATTTCGCCAAGAGAGAACTTGGTAAAAACGGAAAGTTGATTGATACTGTTCCTAAAGACGAGCCAGAAGCACATACTCTTGTTGACCAGTCCGCCCTTCTTTGCGAGTCTTGGGAGCACATTTACCCTGCTACCTATGTCGAAATTTCCAACTCTTTGAGAGAGATGTCGGAACACAACAAGGAACATACAGACAAGATGCAGTTCAAGGGTATTATTTTCATGCCTACTGTTCCTGCTGTTGACCACTACGCTCAAGTTCTTAGAACTGCTTACAAGTTGGACGAATCGCTTCCTGCTGACGCAAAGCCCAAGGTTTTGACTATTCACGGTCAAATGACACAAGCAGCTCGTCAAAGAGCTGCTGATGTGTTTAGAAAGGGAAAAGAGCCTACGCTTTTGATTACTACTGATGTCGTTGCTCGTGGTATGGATTTCCCAGGTGTCAGCCATGTTTTCCAGATGGGTACTCCCAGAGACGCTGCCAGTTATGTGCACAGAATTGGTAGAACCGGTCGTATTGGACACAGTGGTAAGGCTTTCCTTATTATGACTGACTTTGAAAAGCCATACCTGAGAGAGCTTGGTAAGAAGAACATTAAGATTAGCAACATTAGACAGTTTGAAAACGCTGAAGTTGAAGATTCAGAAGAGGTTGATAACCAAGGTGTTACTGTTAAAGATCATGTTGCAAGACTTACCAAGGCTGTTGACTTTTTGGATACCACTTCAGAAGAGCTTGTTGACATTGCCAGTGGCATCGTTTCATCTTACGGCTACATGCGCAAAGATTTCGGAGTCAATGGGCATGAGTTCCTTAATGCTAACCAAGGATTTGGTAGCAAATTGTTTAAGGTTGATTCATTCAGATGGCCCCAGCGTGTCGTTACGACTTGGGGCGCAGCCGGAAACAGAAGAAAGAATTTCTGGGATTCAGGCAGAGGAAGCAGTAACAGAAACACTTCTCGATTTGCTTCTAGAGGTGGAAACAGTGATGGATACAGAAGGGATTACAACAACAGAAATTCCAGAAACGGAGGTAGACGGTTTGATGATTCTTACTAAACGCAGTAACGTTTAGTTTGTAATTAGAATTTCTCTTTGTTTGTTTTTTTTCCCTTTCTTGTGATTCTTAATTTAAAGAATTGTAATTTTATGAAATTTTCCTCAAAATGTATATAGTTCTCTTTTTGTTTAGTTTGTTTTTTATGTTGTTTATTTACATTCATATAATATAATTGTTCAACTGGTTATTATTTGGTAATTAAAACATGAATATAACTGTATTTGCTGTTGGGCAGTGAAGACAGGTATACCTATATAAATAACATACAATTCGCGCAAGCATTTATTACTGATAAACAGTTTCAAGAGTAGGAGCTGGATATTTACGAGGCTGATGCTGCTGTTGTGGAATTTGTTGAGGATGCTGTTGATAAGACATAGGAGCAGTTTGTCGAGGCTGAGTATAAGTTTGTTGTGTTGGCTGAGTTTGAAGAGGTGGTTGGTTCATAGCAGGACTGGTCATACTAATGTTGTTTTTCTGCTGTTGTTGTTGTTGGAGCTTTCGATAACTAGTAAGAAACTCTTTAATTGATTCATAAATGATCATGTGGTCCAAGTCTTGTCTTAGGCCAGAAACAACAACGATCGCCACAATGCCTTCAGTTCCTTTAACACGAAGTGGAAATCCGCCACCATGAGTTGCATAATCCTTCTCATCTAAATAAAACGCCTTGTCAATAGTTTTGTTCTGTCTTCGCAGTTTGCAGCCCATGTAAAAAGACGAACGCCCAAAATGAGCAACCGTGCGTCGTTTGCGTTCAACCCAAGCTTGATTGTCAAGATTTGTTCCTGGTTTACTTAAAGCGTGGAAAAAGGTTTGGCCATCAGCACCAGCAATATTGATTACAATAGGAGCAGCATGGCTTTGTGCTCTACGACGAATAATTGAGCCTATTTCCCAAGCAATATCAGAATTGAAAGCTGGAAGAATTGATTCTTGTTCATGTATGTCGAGAGTATCTAACTATGAAAAACAAGAAATATATATCGAAGATCAACGAGTTGGACTGTTAGTGAATCTAAATATTATTCATGATGAGAAAAAAAAATCATTTATTGGAGTTTTATAACTAACATACTTCGATATCAAATGAGTTTGGTGCCATTTTAAGAGTTAAAGATAGGAATGAGTCTAAAGATTAATTAATTTGTATATCAAGGTTGACAATGTCAAATAAAGAATGACAGTATCGATCAAGTGTCAAAACTGTATTTGGATTAATAAATAAGGATAATTAAGGAAAGAAACAAGATGAGTTTTAGATTTCAAAATCTTGAACTACCAGTTTTTGTGAAAATGAATTGGATATTGAGTGACACTAATGGTAACAAAAAAAGAAAAAGTACTAATTTTTGGGTAACAGTCATGTGCTCACGTAGGTTTAGCCGTTTTTGAGACCCTTAATATTATGTTTATTTATTTTTTACTAGAAGTGTTTATTGTATTTCACACATGCAATACAATCCTTTACCATCTTTACTGCTACTACACTTGAACTCATAATGTCTCAAAATCAAAGCCAGTCTACATCTCGACAACCTTCGGTACTCCCACCATCGACAGCGTATCAACGCAATTTCAAACTCAATAACCCAAGCTTAGCCTTGTCTTCAGACTCCAAAACAATCAATGGCAATGAGCTGCTATTAGGAGACTCAACAGATGGAGCATACACAAGAAAATGGTTAAACCAAGCAGTTACGCCTGTATTGTTGGAAGGAATGAAATATCTGGCTAGAGAAAAGTGAGTGCTTATTTGTCCCAAAACTAAACAAACTTATGCTATTTTGCTACATCTTTTGACTTGAGTAAATTTGACTAATCGCTTTTTGTTGTTTAGACCAGCTGATCCTGTTAAAGCTTTGGGATTGTATCTGTTAGGCCATGTTGAACGACAGGCTGCTGAAAAGGAAACGTCAATTGATGAAGCAAATCCAAAAATATCGTCATCATTACCAACTAAAAATGATAATCAGCCAAATGAAAAAGACACAAATGATACAGAACTACAAAATGATTCAACTGAACCAACACTTAAGAGACAACGGACAGATGAAGATTAATTACTATTTTCAATTTTATTATGATCGATTCATTTTTTTTTTTTTTTAATCTAGAAGTTAAATTATTGGATTTGTGTTGTAAATTATTATTGAAATACACACGGATTTCAACTTGCCAAACAAAATACAACTATTTTGATTCAAAAGATCCCTTAATCTATTCATGAGTTTAGCTTTATTTCTTTTAAAGAAATTTCTACAATATATACAATTAAAGCACATAAAAAGAATAACAGGCAATCACCTAAGTAACATTTGTTTCTTCTTTAAAATCTCTCCTTCCCACTACCGCCATACTCTGTTTCAGCAACAGTTTCCAAACTTAAATCACTGATAGCACCAATGATACACCACCACCAACCTCTGTAAAGAGTTTCAACACCAACTTTTCCACTAACAACAGACCACAGTGTACCAAACACACCTTCGTAAGGTTCTGGTCTAATGATCAAATCAGAGGGCTGCAATTTAGGTGTGACAAGTACAAGATTGCTAACACTGTTGTTGCGTGAGGTATAGGATGAAGAAGCAGCTGTTTTTGAAAAGCTTTCTTTATCTTGATTATGTCTTTCTTGCTCTTCTTCAGGTTCAGTCAAGTATGCCATATGGCCTCTGCGAACAATAGTTTCAAGAGGAAGCTTCACGCCAACCTCAATCAGTGAGCTACAAAATGTAAACATACTGTACAATGTAGGCATGGCAACTCTGTCAATACCCAACACAACCTGAATAACAAATCCTGAAGACTTGCGCACAAGCGAAGTAACACCAGCAAACACAATTGTAGGAAACAATAGCTTAGAAGGGCAAACCCACGTATCAAGTTGTGTAAGGAGTGTGCGAAGGGATCTAGGTCCTGTTTGTAAAGTGGTTGTCATAAGTCTGGTTCTGATGATACTGATGGGAGCAAGAATGACGGCTGTAGTAACGCCAGCAGCGACTGCGGTAAGTAAAGAAGTACCTGGCATGGGAGAATAAGCCATGTCAAGGAAATGAGGGTCTGGCACTCCAAATAACGAAGAATAAAAACCGCTCAACCAGGCTTCAATTGTTAGGTGAAATGCTTCAAGGATAAATGTAGTATTGAGTGCACGCCACATTCCTCTTAAACCGCTTTCTTCGTAAACAGCGTACACAATGTCCATGGTATCTAAGGTATTAGGGTGAATACGGTTGGTGTACTTTTCAAATTTGGTATAAATATCGTGTACAACCAGTGCATTTTTATTGGAATTATCAGCACTCTTTCGTGAGACCTGGTTTTTGTTGGTTTTTCGTGGAGGATTGCTGCTGCTACCAACAGAACCAGAATTTCTGCGGGATGAAGCATCACGTAAGCGGTTCTGATTATTTCTAGGAGCTCTTGTAGACTTGTGTGGTCTGCGACTTGAAGGGCCATTTCCTGCTGATGTGAAATAGCTCATTTCGTCGTCCAATTCCTCTTCAGTTGGGTCCAATGCCTCATCTTCCGGAACAAGACTTCTTCGGGATTGTGAGTCACTGCGAAAACTCAATGAACTGCTGCTTCTATATGCATATTGATTGAGCTGTGGTCGCGGGACTTTGTATAAATCGTCGTCGTCTTCTTCATCGTCGTTGTCTTCATGTTCTTCTGACAATCCATGTTCACCATAATCATTTTCATCGTTGTAGTTCGCCAAAACATTTGTGTCCACACCGAGAGCTGCCAAATGAGCAGAATCTTCGTTAGTAAGATTTTTAGGTGGAACGACATCACTCCAATCACCGATTTGTGAAACTAATCTTCCGACTCTCCAAGGCTGGGAAATAAAGATTTTACCATACAAACGAAGCATAGAGCGCAGCAACTCGACAACAGTATCTCCGGTAGATCCAATATCCAAGTAATCATAATCATTGGTCTTGACTATTCGGCCAGTAGTAGTCGAGGAAGTGCTGCTCAAATTTCGTAAATTGCTTGCGCTGGTATAAGAATTGTTAGATCGGTCGAGGATAGACCCACTACCTCCAAAAGATGATGAATGGCCATTGCCAGCAGAAGATGCAGCGTTACTTCCCGATATAATTGCACTATTGGAATAGTTGCTGAAAGACGGCTCTTGAACCTTTAAAGGGGCCTGGAACGTGCCTGGTGAATAATATGGCCGGAGGTTGGAAGAGTTAGAAGATGAAGAGGACGATGACATTGAACCTCCAAAAGTTGGATTTGGTATAGAATTGTTGGTACTGTATCTGTCTTGCATCATCCAAGTAAGCCCGTGTATTAAGATGTGGTTATTTTCAGACAGCTAGTTAGCTTAAAGCTTGCTTTCAGTTGATAATAGTTTAAAACGAATTTTTCCGTAGACAAATTGTCCTATTAATATTTAAATCTAAAGACTTTGAAATAGCCAGTAGTAGTATATTCTATTTTTCTGGAAAGGTATCGATTATCAATCAAAATATGTTTTCCAATAATTCTGGTCTTCTTTTGTAGTTTTGTTCCAGTAAGAAAAAAGTAGAATATAAGTGAAATCTACGGTGGTTTTGAGTTAAAAAAAAAAAAAAGTCAAATTCACAAGACAAAAAAAATAGTCAGGCGCGTCACACATACAAAAATAATAATCAAAAAAAAGCAAGTTAGTTTGTAGTCAGTTTACAAGTTACCTGAATCGACTTGAGCTGGTGATTATATAATCATATACGTTTGTTATTTAGGTCTTGTAAAAATTACCTAAAAGCACATCAAATCAAGAAAACCGCCAAAACGCTCCGAAGGGAGAGATCAACTCAAAAACTCCTCGGCAGACTTGGACACAAAGTTCCGATTAGGAAACAAGGAAGGAATACAGGCAACTGTAACCTTTCTGAAATCCATAATGGGATTACAAACCCCGAAGTCGGCAAAGAGAGTCAAGTGGATATGAATTAAATTGTGTTCGGGGTAAACTCTCACAAAGCCTAAGTTGATGAGACAAGAAACGATCATATTGATTGTATCTTATTTGGGAGGGAACATGTGTTGAATAGTCAGGAAGTACCGCTAATATGTTTACATTTGGTGTTACGAAATTGCTAAGAAAAAGAACTGTCTATTTGGTGTTATCTAGTAATTGTGGAGCACATCCTATGACAAGTGATGTCATAGAGCCGGTAGGTAGCCACGTCTATAAACAATAAAATCAAATCAAATCAAACACAATAATGGAAAATGGTTTGACTTACTTGGATTAATATAACAATGTCTACAACGCTCAGTTACTATCAGCAAAGCAAGGCATTGCAGATATTTAAAATTTTTTGTTAAAACCAGTACTAGTAAAATTCTGTAGTAAACATGTAACTCACTCTATAACACATATTTCAACAGTGGCTACCTAGTTTGTGAACTTTGAGAGCTTGATTGCTTTAAAGCTGAACAAAAAAAAAATGAAACAAAAATTTATAAAATTTAATAAAAGTACATAAGTTATTACAAAAACGTATTGCATGATTTTTTTTATCCTCAATCAACATTGTTTGCTTGGTTTTTTGTGAACATACTAACACTTCGAAACTTTGGAACTAAACTCAAATTCTTGTTTATTGCTTTTGGATCCCGTTTTTTCGAAATTTGAAGAGTGTCTAATGCCAGGTTTTGATCATTTTCTTTTTCGTACCCATCATCACTGTCGCTGTTACTATTGTGGTTTTGTAAAATGGATTCTTTATCATTGGTATTTGAAAAAGTAAGAGTCTGGCGAGGTTTAATTGACCTGCCAGGTGAATTAAACCCAGGGCGATTCATTGTGTTGCTGCGACCAAGATAAGGGCTGTTTCCAGCAGCAGTTATATTGATAGTTGCATCATCCGAGTGGTGTGGTACTTGTGTCTTTCCTTCAGGCCCTTTTATATTGCTATTGATAATAGACATGGTGGCAGAACCTAAGATTGTCTTGGATCGATGGAGCAATGCTTGACTCAATCGTTTCTCGAAGGCGTCTGCTCTCTTCTCCAGTCTCTCCAGTTCGTTTACACGAGCCAAGCATGTTGCTTCTAGACTGGAACTATGTGCTTGTAAGCTTGCGTTGCTTGTACGTAAGCTTTCTTCCTGCTCTACCAACTGCTTCACATTATTTTCATGCTTTTCCAAATCAAATGTCAGGTATCTCAGCATCTCGAACTCCTTTTCTTTTGAAGCCCTCTTATGCTCTTCTTCTTGAAGTTTCTTTTCCAGCTCATGAACCCGCTTGGCCAGAAGGTCAGACTGCGCACTAGCTTCAACGCTCTGTTGTGCTTTTTCTTTGAGCTGGTTCTTTAGTTCTTCAATTTCCATTGAAAACATTTCTTCTTGCTCCTTGAGTTTTTTGCTATTGGATGCCTCGAGTATTGTTAATGATGTCGATAACTCTTCCAAAATCTTGGTAATTTGTTGCTTGCCTTGTGTTTCCAGTTTGAGGGATAATTGGGTATCAATTTTAGAAAACAACTCAGAAATAAAATCATTCAGCTTCTCAAAGTTTGATGAAATCATGGCAGAGTTGCCTTTTGTTAATGACTTGTTTTCTTCAACAAGGGAATTGGTATTTATAGCTTGCTTGTTCAAACTCTCGACTTCAGGAACAAGCTTTGAAACTTGGTCCAAAATATCGCGAGTAGAGTTTTCAGACACAGAAGAAACCAATTTCACAAGTTCTTTTTGGTCATCGCTGTTTTTCAATCCAAGCTCTTGAAGAGATTTTATAAGTGTTTCAACTTTTTCGCCATTGCCAGAGACAAGCTTCAGCACACTTTTGGTGCTCTCATCAACGTTGGAAATGGAAGATTGAAGTTCAGTAGATAACAACGTTTCTAAAGCCAAAAGCTTTTGCATCTGAGCATCACTTTGGGTCTGTGTTTGGCCATGGAGCTTGTGGATATCACTTTGTAAGCCACTGAACTTATCTTGAAATTCTGTGAGTTTTGTAGAAGCGTCAGATACGTTTGACTCAATCGAATTGATCTTTTCGAGATTTTGGAGCTGCTTCAGTTGATCCACAACGCCTTCTAGTTTTTGGTCAAACTTAGGAATAGAAGGAAGAAGTTCTGACTTAATAGACTTGTCAAAATCCACGATATGAGCTTTGATAGATGCAAGGGCTTCGAGCTTTTCGGAAATAGACATGTTCATTTGATCCAAGCTATTCTTCACTTTGGTATCAAGGGCTGAGATATCTTTTTGAACTGTTGTTGAAATATCTACAACTGAGCCGTTAATAGTGTCGGATTGAACTTTGTTTTGCAACGAAATGGTTTCAAGAGACGAAGAAAGAATTTCCTTTATAGACTCAAGCTGTTGTGCCTGCTGATTTTGTAAATGGTCATTTTGTGTTTTAGTAGAAGAGTCAAAAGCAGATGAGACAAAGGATTGCTGTTCAGTAGAGTGTTTGTTTAAAATTTCTTGAATCAAATCAAGCTGAGATGAACCATGCTTATCGAAAGAAGTATCGACATCTTTAGAAAGGGTTTCCAACGACAAAAGAAGTGCATCATGTTTATCTTTTATTGAATCATTGATATTGCCAACAGCGTCATTCAACTTTAAAAGGCCTGCATTATTTTCTTTAAGCGCATCTTGCTGATATTCCAAATTGGACTCAATGGTATGCGCAAGAGCTTTTCTTTGTTCATCATTTAAATGTTTGAGGGTATCTGTAATAGATCCAAAACTATTTGGACTTTGGAAAAACTCTTTCAGATCATGAAGTTGCTGTTCATACTGCTCTTTGGCGACATGTTGCTGCTTTTGAAAATTATTCTCCAATGTAGACAATAAATCTTTAGTTGTGGTCTCAGCCCTAGCTTGTTGTCTTTCTTCTGTGCTTTTCTGAAGTTCTTGAGAATCTGAAATGCTCTTGATGATTTGCTTGTAGTTATCGTCAATTTTAGTAATACCAGTCGTCAAGCTGCTTTCGAGCTGAGTGGTTTGCGATTCTCCAATTGTTTTCAGCGCATTTTGATTCGCAAGTTGGCGCTCTTCAAGAGCCGTTGCAAGTTTTTCGTAAAGCGAATCAGCGATTGAGGTTAAATTGTCAGCATTTTCCTTTTTCGAGCTTTCCAATCCCGTTTTTAGTTCCTCAAGTTTTTTGACTGTTTCAGAGTTTAAAGGAATTAATGTCTCGGATAACCCAGCGGCTAATGAGTTTTGGAGCTCAGCGATTTGTGTTGGAATAACAGTGGTTTGTTGTGTGCTGATATCCTGCAGGTCTTTAATCGATTTTAACAACTGGGCAATGTTTTCCGAGTCTTTGCTAATTGAAGAGATGATTTCGTCTTGTGATTTTTTTGAATTTTCGGTTTCATTTTTAATGACTTTCAAAATTTCAAGCGACTGAACATGCTGATTTTCGATATTGTTGGAATAATTGGAAATCTTGTCGACATAAGCCACATTTTGGGAAGCCAAAGCCTTTTCTAGTGCGTTCAAAGTAACAAGACCACCGTCGCGTTCAGTGTTGTTTTCTTGCTTCTCAAAAGAGGCCAGTAAGGATTTAATATTAGAATCCTGCTGGTCATAGTGACTAGAGGATTTTTTAGTGTTTTCATCAAGTTTTGTGATTAACTCTGAAACTGATTTGTTGTTTTCAAGTTCGAGTTCAATTGATGATATGAGCTTAAGTAAGGAGCTGTTGACTGATTCCGCAGACTTTTCAGAAGTTTCTTTTGATATGTTGACGGCTTCAAGAATAGAACTAATAGCTTCTGGATCATGTGTTCTTGGTGAGCCCTGTGTTTCAGCATTTAGTGCCTCGGAGACAGACTTGTTTATCGAGTCGATTTTACTCGAGAGTTCGCGTGAATTCTCTAAGATCTCGACAATGCGTTCTTCATTAATTGACATAAAAGTCGTAGAAGTGTTTCTAGAGTGAAACGATGGCTTTGTGGGGCTGGAATTGATCCGAAAAGGACTGTTGGCAACAATACCATTAGGATTTGAGGAAGTCGCGTTTAAATTGGGAGAATCAGGTTGTAAAGGCATTGGAGGTGGATTTCTTGTGGGGTCAGAAGAATCCCACATGGGAATATGTGGTGATTCTTTTAGAGGAGAAAACGAAGAAGAGACTGATAAAGTACGCATGCTCGAGCAAAGCCGTAAAATAGATCAAAATAGCGGTGTTTGAAAAATGTTTGTGATTGATCTTAGCAAACCGTTCGAGGAAGAAGGAGAAAGATGGTGTATATTATGTGTTTGAGTTAAACGATTTTGGTAATATTTAAGCAGGTTTAATATGATAGTTCGAGCAATACAAAGACAAAATATTGGAGCTACAAGCCACACGCGAATATATACCAATAATGATAATAGAAAAATAGTGCAGATAATATGATTATAAAAAGAAACACTGGAGTGGAAATATATAACCAAAATAACGATTTGGAAGGTTTGTATAGTCAAGGCTTGTTGATAAGGTTCGGCTGTTTGTTTACTTTTACCCCTTTTGGAATACTTGGATTTTTGAAACATCACAAACCAGCACCAGAATGTATGGAAGGCTGGGCTCAATGGAAGTTTATTTTTATCATGCTACACGCCTTTTATTTTATTTTTTTTATAAACAATAAACCACCTGTCAAACTAGGTGTAGTTTTTGTGATACAGATATTCATTTTCCAATCCTAACAAAGCTTGACAATGAATCGTGTTGATTTTAGAAAAGTACACTCATAACAAAAAGTGATCAACTTGTGACAATCTATTTTTATTCTTGATCAAACACACATGATTACTATGAGTAACAAGCTGTCAACATGCTTTATACTCTAACCAAAACATCCAAGTATGGAGTTTTCAAAGCTTCCAGGCTGTAGTTTTATGATATTTCTCAAGTACAAAACAATGGAAGTTGCAAAGTTGATATTTTTACTTGCAGTGTGTTAATATAGAAATAAAGTGCTGGGATTGTAAATGACAGTCACACAATACTTGTTTCTTTTTTGTGCGTATATATCAGTCCTAACATACTTTATCTCTAAGTGCATGGTGTTTTGTTACAAGATTTGACAGATTACATAAAATGTTACAACAATGAAAAATTTTTCAGGTGTATGTGAATTAGCCTTGTAAGGTGCACGAAAAAGTGGTAGACGCCCTTTTCTGAACAGAATTGGCTGGCGCTCTCACTCACTTTCTCGCTGACTGGACTCTTTTTTCTTGTTTTTTCCCTTCCCTTTTTACAAGCGTTAGGCATACTCGACCATCAACGACAGCCCCCAAGACGAATTTACACATCAACAATTAAAAATGGGTTCCAAGTTCATGAAGCCTGGCAAGATTGGTATGTACTCGCTTTTTTACTCATTTTTGGAAGACAGCGGGGTTTTTGTATAATTGGTGAATTTTGTAAATGGTTTTGGTAACAGTCAATACTTGATTTGTATACTTGCTGGAAATGTTATATTGAAAATTGGATGCCCACAAGCCTTGGATTTCAGAGAAATGTAAATGCTCTTTTCTTCATATGACCGACTGAATATCTCTCTACCTTTTTTACTCTAAAATTGGCTTTATCTATCAAATACCATATACTATGATTTCCGAACAAAGAATTACCCGTTGTCCAAAATTGACACTTCCAATCTGTTCATTTATTCTAACCTGAATTCCATTAGCCATTATCGTTCGCGGAAAGTACGCTGGTAAGAAGGTCGTTATCATCAAGCCTCAGGATGATGGTTCCAAGGCCCACCAGTTCGGTTACGCTCTCGTTGCCGGTATTGAATCTTACCCCCAGAAGGTTACCAAGAGTCACAGCGAGGAGCAGGCCAAGAAGAGAAGCGAAATCAAGCCCTTTGTTAAGCTTATCAACTACAACCACATCATGCCCACCCGTTACTCTCTCGACATTGAAGACATCAAGTCTGTTATCAGTGAAGAGACCTTTGAGGAAGGTTCTTCTCAGCGTGAGGAGGCCAAGGCTGCTATCAAGAAGTCTTTCCAGGACAAGCACCAGTCTGGCAAGAACGAATGGTTCTTCACCCAGCTCCGCTTCTAAAGGAATTAACGTAATGAAATGATAATATATACAAAAATAAAATGACCCCTGTTTAATGTATTATATATTTGGTTTTTGTTTAACAATTGGCATTTTTTCAAAAAACTGAACTACAAAGCAATTTTGCAACTGAAAGATAAAATATTTCAGATTGGGGTAATCGATACAAATACTTATGGATAGTTTTGCATAATATATGGCTTTTTTAAAGGGTTGTTGACAAAAGCTAGGTCAAATGCTGAATCAAAACATTTAAACCTGAGATAAAAACAAGTCTTTACATTATAAGTGTACTGTTTAACAACTAACTAAAAAGCTCATACTTAGCTAATCAAACACTTATTAATACTTAAACTATCAACAAAGTGCCAATGTTTGAACTTGTATAAAGTTTCACTAAATGGTGGACGAAAAAATTAGTATTTAACATAGATATAACGCTTTGATACATACATACATTATAAATATGTCCTTGCATGATCTCAGTTTCTGTATCCACCTCACTTTTTCAAGTCTCATCACACAAGCTAAATTTCCTCTTTGTTTTCACACTGAACCATTGAAGAGAGAATGTTATTCAGGGTTCCACGCACCAAGATAATCGGCAGGGTGAAACCATGCCTAAGTTGTTTTTCATCCACGCTCGGAAAGCCATTCAGCACATCTAGTATTCATTTCGCAAAAACTGATGCAAAAGTCAAGTCGTCCTGTGCATTGAAAAAACCCCAATATGATTTTAAATTCATTCTTGAAAACTCAGATACCTTAGTAGAGTCATCCAAACTTAGAAACCTTTCAACGGAGGGTGTTGAAACCATCAAATCTACGTATTCCAAATTTAAACAAGTCAAGGACGAATTGAATGTTATACAATCAAAGCGAAAACAAATCGAATCTATTTTGGCTCCTAAAAAAGTCAATAAACAAAAACAAGAATACAGCGACAAGGATATTGAGCAAGCAAAACTTGATCTCAAAGAACTGAAACAACAAGCCAAGCTGAAATCTGCTGAAATTGAAGAGTATGAAACAACATTGATGGTTGCAGGTGATCTTGTTCCGAACCTGATTAGCCCTGATGCGTTTGTTCCAGAACCACAAGTAGTTGATATGCTCAATGATAACAACGGTGCACGTCCTTTAATGGATAAGAATTTTGATCATGTATCTGTTGGTAAAGAGTTGGGCTTGATTGAACTAGAGGCTGCTTCTAGAGTGTCTGGATCTTCATGGTATTACCTCGTTGGCGATGGTGCTTTACTTGAGCAAGCCCTTGTGAATTATGCATTATCAAAAGCAAGAGCTCATGGTTTTCAAATGGTGATTCCGCCATCAATTGTTCGTCAAGAAATTGCTGGCGCTTGCGGCTTTAGACCCCGAGATCAAAATGGTGAGCAGCAAATTTACAATATTGAAAATTCGGATTTATGTTTGACTGGTACCGCTGAGATTCCTCTTGCTGGCTTGTATTCCGATTCGACAATCGAGTTTCCTAAAGATGGCCCAAATGCTGGCCTTAAGAAAGTTGTGGGTGTGAGCAGGAGTTATAGGGCAGAGGCAGGCGCAAGAGGTCGCGATACCAAAGGTCTATATCGTGTTCATGAATTTACTAAAGTTGAGCTGTTTGCTTGGGCCGATACCCAAGAAAGGTCTGTTTCCACTTTGGAGGAACTTTTGAGTCTGCAAAAAGAAATCATATCAGAGCTTGGTTTAACTGCTCGAGTTCTTAACATGTCGCCTGATGAACTTGGTGCTCCTGCATATAAAAAATATGACATTGAAGCTTGGATGCCTGGCCGCAGAGATTGGGGTGAAGTCACATCTTCATCCAATTGTACTGATTTCCAGGCCCGAAGAATGCATACCAAGTACAGAAATGATGAAGGTAAACTATTGTTTGCTCAAACATTAAACGGAACTGCCATGGCAGTTCCACGAGTGATTGTCGCCATTTTAGAAACATTTTATGAACCAGACAGCCGTCGTGTGAAAATTCCTGAAGTGCTTCAAAAATGGATGGATGATAGAGAATACATCACTCGATAAAACCAACTAGACCCTTTTGTAAATATCCAACTAACACTTTGAAATATATGTCTTTGTATATACCTTTTTTAATACCTGAAATTTGTTAAACCTATCACTTGAATATATTGTATCATCATCGAAGTTTAAACTATTATGCGCAACAACCATAAATTTGAGTGTTAGCCACTTTGCTTTTGAAAATATTAGAGATTGTAGTAGTAATATTTTCCATAAGTTGCTTAGGAGTAAATGAAGACAAAACAACTAAAACTGAAAGGTTTTTTCCAGGACTTTCAATCCTTGTAGATGGCCGTGCAATGTATTTGGACTGGATTTTTTTACAGCTACAGGATGAGCAACAGTACTACGTATTTTTTGAACTTTTATAGAATTTCCATCTTCGGTAGCTACTGGCCTTAGAGAAACTGGAACTGGAACTGTAGTCTTAACTCCTGGAGCCTTGAGATAAACCCCAGACCCAAAAACATGTGTTAACGATTCTGGGGTAGCATGTGAGTCGTTTACAATAACATCAAATGATTTGGCATATCATACTGTGAACTTTTGTAGATTTTCATGACTACGCTTAGGTTTTTTTGGTTGCAGGCTGATCTCTATTTAAATGGCTGCGTTGGTTTTTCTTTGATATTGCTTTGCCAAAAGTACTGAGTCGATATCTGGATTTTCCAGCACATATTTTTTCGGTAAGAATGCTGTGTGTTAGAGATTGCTTATCAGAATCTAAGATTCTCACAGTTGGCACACTTGGGATATTTGTAATGAAACAAACTGAAAGGTCGTCAAGTTTAGGTCGAATCCTGTTTGGAAGAGATATCAAATATGAAATAATTGAACGGAACGGAGTGATTTCTGTGAATATTTGAATGCTAAGATAAATTGGCTCACCGGTCGTGAAGCCAATATCAGAAACTATCGCTTCATCCTCAATAGAAACTTTAGGCTTTTGAAAAAATGATAGATGTGCATTTTTTGATAATGCAATGCAAGAGCGACGAGCTCGAGATTTGTTAAAGTCGTTCGGGAGACAAGATCAATGATTCTTTATGCCTTTTTTTCTTTTCTCTAGACATGTTTTGAGAAAGTGTAAGAGATGGTGATGTGTTTTCGAAACTGAAAGAGCTGAGCGATTCAATTAAACAGTTGAAAAAGAATTTTCATTACTCTCTAAAAAAGAACCATCGTTCAAAGAAGATGCGGTTAGTGATAATATAAGTATCTTTCGATGGAGTTGCTCAAGTTTTCTACGCCTTGTAGGCAGACAGACGGTTTATGGAGGAAGCAGATGATTCCATGATCAGGTGATATATATTCTCGGTGACTTTGCTTTAAAAAACAGTGTCCTGGTAAAACAGATGTTTTTGTGATACCTAGTCCTCGAATACACAGCGGGTAATAACAATTCAGGCGTGTTTGTAGGAGCCCAGGTAGTTACAGATAGCCGGTTTGTACACATGTTTCGGGACCTAGCAAAAGGGACAATATGCTATACGCGTATCTATCAGAACGAAGCGTATTTACTGGGCTTAATAAATGTGGTTACATAACACTTACATACGGTACATACATTCAAAAAAAAACAACTACCAGTTTTTGTAAAAAAATTTACCCTCCCTTTCTTTTCCAATCAACTCTTACCCTCCCTTCATCTCCATCATTCACGAACCGTTTTTACCCTGAACGCGTTTCCCTTCAAATAGTCTTGAAATTTCAGTCGCGACGCGCTATTGACGTGAATGTGTTTGGCAACCAAAACCAAATATACTTTTCTCAAAATATTGTTTTATTCTTAGTATGTTTTTTGTACAATATGTTGTATTTTTATTTTTTTGCCATCCAACTTTTGTCTAACCTATGTTTTTCCCCAATAGTAGTACTACTGGAATATTAGGTCAGTAGTGGTAAATTTCAAATGCCGAACGTCCGTTCCATTTTAGGTCTCCAAGACTCTCGTTGGGGATTCCGCCCCAAAGAAGCATCAAGTAACGAGTCTCATGAGGGAACCTTTTCAAACATAGAAAATAGCGATGAAAAGGTTTCTCAAGAGCTTTCTGAATCTGATGTTCAAAATCTAAAACAAGATGACTTATCTCCTAAACCTACTATGGATTCACCATTGAAATCGGACCAAAAAAACAAAAGCGATCAAAGCATTACTAGCTCAAAACAATCAACCAGCCACAAAGCTGATACCTCTGCAACCATCACTGAGCATGAATGGTCTGTCATTGAAAAAGCCAGTGCGGAGTTTGAGCGGGAACAGAAAGAAAAAAACCAGGATCAAGATGGTTCCGAAGTTAAAGAAACCGCCAGAGAAGAAAAAGCTTCTAGTTTGACTACACAAAAAACCTCAAACGGTGGTGGAGATCAACTGGGTGCCGAAGCCTTGTTGGATCTTGGAAAACCAAATGGTTTTCAAGAGGATGAACTTGCTGAAATTAAAAAAGAAGAATTACTTGGAGGCAGCTTAGATAGTTCATCAACACAGGCCGAGAATTCTTTGCAAGCAAAAAAAGATACCACTATTTCAAAATTTGATAAATCGACAGTTTCATCCAATCCTGTTAACTCAGCAGATCCTAAAAATAAGCCGGCCTCGAAAAAGTCAGATTTCATAGTCAACAGACGTCCTCCTTTAAATCAAAGCATCGAGGAACATACTGGCTCTGATAATGAAGAGCCTGAATCCGCTGCCGAATCTGAAAAGATTCGAGAAAATAATACCAACCCTTCATACCCCTCTACTGCTGCTCTTGTGGCGGCGGCAGCGGCTGCAATTAGTTCTGGAAACCCGTCTGCCACTTCTTCCTCACTACCTCAACCAGCTGCGCACTCTTCTTCCAACGCTAGCTCGACTCTCGACCCAGAACTTCAAGCATTTCTGAATCAAGATAATCCCAACTGGCAACGCTTTTATACAGAAAACATGTCGGGAAATGTGATGCCAGGTCCTGTAGATTTGTCTATGATTCTAAATGAGAATGAGTCGGGTGAATCAAGTGCTACTGGGATTTCTAGAATAGTGCCTAATACCAACCCAAGCACGAATGGTAGACCTTTATCCAAAAGAGGCAGAAAAAGGAAAGTCATGTCTGCCGATGTTTCCCAGGGACACAATGTCCATGTCCAGCAAGAAAGCGAAGTTGATCCAAGTTTGGAACAGTTAGATATGAATGCAGCAGCAGCAGCAGCCTCCGAAATTGATGCCGCTCGTTTATCAAAAGAGCAAAGCCAGCTTGAGGATGCACTATTACATGCATCGGCTATTGCGAGAGACCTTCACTCTCAGTCGCCTAATCAGCATACTCTTTACGATGACTCTATGATTTCTGATGTTGAGCGTGCTTTAAAAAAGAGAAATTCACATATGTCTGACAGTACTCACAACTTAGATGACGACTCTGGCATTAATAATATTATATTGAATGAAGCTCTTCAGATGGCTGGCCGCTCTAAGTATCAAAGCCCACATGATCATTCATCCAATTCGGAAATAAATGGAAACCAGACCAATAACAGTTCATCAGTTCAACTAACACACTCTACCGATTATTGGGAAGACAGCTCCATGACCACTAGACATAATGGGGCTTCTTCTAACCGTGCGTCAAAAGCTGCTGCTCCTACAAGAAAAATGAGAAAAAGAAATAATACACTACCTGACGATATACCTATTGAAAATGTGAGTTCTTCAGTACCCCGGAGAAGATACAACAAACGAAACTCCACAGCCCAGCAACAACTTGCTCAGGACCCAGTTATTCCACTTGACGTTTCTCACCATAAAGGCATTGATGAAAATGGCGATGTATCTGATCCTAGTATTATGGATCCAGCTGATTGGCAGTCTGCACAAGGTTCCTCTGAGCACGGAGGCAGTTTCACAACTGAAGAAATTAACAAACTCGATAACTTTATGAGTAATTACTGCTTGGAAAATCACATCAGTCGTGAAACTTTATGCCATCGTGTTTGGTCAAATGAGCGAGTTAAAGACAACTTTTGGGACCGAGTCACTGATGTGTTGCCACACAGGGCACGTGCATCTGTTTACAAACATATCCGACGTGCATACCATGTGTTCAAGTCCCGTGGAAAGTGGCAAGACCATGAAGAAGAAGAACTGAAAAAGTTATTCAGTGAAAAGGGGCCACAGTGGAAGATTATTGGTCAGAAAATGGGTCGTATGCCAGAAGACTGTAGAGACAGGTGGCGAAATTATGTCAAGTGCGGTGAAAACAGGTTACGCAACAAATGGGATGCTGAAGAAGAAGAAAAGCTTCGTGAGGCTGTAGCCTTTGTTATCTCTGAACACCCTGATAATGAGATTAATTGGACAGCAGTTTCTGACAGAATGAACGGCACACGATCAAGAATTCAATGCCGATACAAGTGGAACAAGATGATGAAGCGGGCAACCATTGCTAAAATTGACGCCATGATGACTCAAGATAATCTATTGCTAATCAAATACCTGCTAGACAATGGTTATGAAGACGAGTCACAGGTAGATTGGGATGGGTTTGCTGCTATGGACTCAAGAGGTTTTTGGAGCGGCTCCGAATTGCAAATGGCGTTTGAACGACTCAAGCCTAAAGACACATATCTTAGCAGATCATTCCGTGAAATCGTTGTCAATTTACACCATGAACTTTCAATGGATGTTGGCCAATTAAAGAACGATCAACTGCAAGACAGTATGCCGGAAATGGATCGAGTTGGTGGTCAAGTATCTAATGTTACAGATGAGTCTGCTCTTTCACAAAATGAAGTGATTGATCCTGTTGTTTCAGACGTGTCTTCGTTACCCATGGCGACAATGGAATTACAAAATGATTCAGTAGCTGTACAATCTTCATTGCGATCTCACGGCATTTCGTCTTCCAATAATGAAGAAGAGTTGAATGGAAATCAACCAACTGGCATCTCTATTGCTTCTTTGACTGATATTTCTTCAGATGCTAATGCGCAAGAATACCAGGGGCATAATAATGCTGACGACGGTGAACTTCACCAGGCGGACTCAATTATTGTTTCTGATCACCAGCTGTCGAGTCGGAAAAACAAGTATTTCACATCAACAATTGGTGAAGCCAATGAGGACAAGTCGTCGAGCAGGTTTAAAGATGAAACCCGTTTTGGCCTATCTGATGGCCAACTGAGAAACGATGGCAGTGTTCCACAGGAATTACCACAAGAAAGTTCTACACTGTTTGATGATGATGATAATGATCAACAATCAGCCCAACGCTTAATTACTAAACAAGAGCAGGGTTCTAGTAATCGTGCTGCTACTAGACGACAGGCAAATTATAAAAACCATCACGAAAATGGTTCAGCTGATGAAGAACAAGCTTCTGAACGCACCTCTCCAAAAGACTCTGAAGAAGACTTGATGGCTGTTGCTGCCGCTGCTATGCAGCATTCAATATAACAAGGGGACAGTTGTTTTTTTTTTTTCTAATATTTTACTTTTCATTTTTATTTGTTTGTTTGCTTTATAAGTATTTTTTTATGTATTATGATTTTTAAGAGACTTGATTTATGACAAGCTACGAACCCTCTCGAACTCATTGGAAAGTACAACGTGTGAAGCAAAGCTCATGCCAGTCGTACTTGACACTTGGTTAACTTTATTAAAATTTACGAGAATTGGAGAAATTGTTTATATTGAGTTTTGGCATAGTTACAAAATACAGACTAGAACAACTTCAATCGTAAAAAAATGAACCCAACTGTTTTAAAATCTACAACAAAAAGTATTTCTAGACAAGTCATCTTTGTATGTTGAATAATAATGAAAAAAAAAAGGAGGTTACGTTCTATAGCCCTCGAATAAATTCATTCAATAATGGTGAAAGCAAAAAATTATATTCAAATACAAGCCATCTTTGTTAATGCTTTTATTTTAATTTTATGTGTGGTATGGTTTCATTAATACATTACACTTAAAACTTGGAGAACTGCTTCTTGCCCTTGGAAGCACCAGGAAGGACACGAAGGACGTTGAAACGAACAGTCTTGGAAAGAGGTCTGCACTGACCAACGGTAACCTGGTCACCTTCCTCAACACGGAAGGCAGGGGAAACGTGGGCGGCAAGGTTCTTGTGGCGCTTCTCGTAACGGTTGTACTTGGGAATGTAGTGGAGGTATTCACGTCTGACAATGATGGTACGGTGCATCTTGGTAGAAACAACGACACCAGTCAAGATCTTACCACGGATAGAAACAATACCGGTGAAAGGGCACTTGTGGTCAATGTAAGTACCAGTGATGGCCTCAGAGGGGGTCTTGAAACCGAGACCAACATCCTTGTACCAACGCTTGGTCTCCTTGTTGACCTTAGCCTTGTTAAGGGCAAAGATGTGAGGTTGCTAATAACAAATTGTTAGTCTTTGTCAAATAAAGTATGGTCATGATTTTGCCAATATCGAATCATATGAATCAAGAATATAAAATCGAAAAATTTCAGATGTCAAAGCTTAAAAAAATCTTCACGTAAAATACTGTTTTTTTTATTAAACTAAGCGCATTCAATAAATGAACGTTTGAATTACATAGCGATTAAATCTTTCTCGATTTATATAACTTGATACAATATGTGAAAATAACACATAAATTCTACTGGGTATAAAGTACTTTATGCTTCCATTTGAAGCCTCCTTTGGTATTCAAAAACTTGTCATTTATTCTAGTTCAATATTACATGGCAAATAAAATCATGAAAACTTGGAAAATGTCCACTAACCTTCTGGAAGCCGCGCTCAGACTGAACAGACAATTCGGTGGCCATTTTGAATATATATGTTTCGAGAGAGATAAGGTGCTGGTAAGATAGGGCAGTCTACTCTGGTCTAGGGAAACAAAAAAAGGAAAAAAAAGAGGAAAAAGCAAAAGCGAAAAAATTGCAAAGGTGGGTGGTGGGCACTATAGGTCACACCCACACCTTACGTTACAGCCTCACGTATATACCAAAATGCTATGTGCTAACTACGGACTTTTTCAAGGGGTTAGGGTAAAGGATTTTCTAACATTCGACGTTCAGAGGTTTGTTACACTAAATGTAACTATATATTCTGTAACAAAAATTGAGAATATCTGTTTTCGGCGAGCTAAAATGCGGCTCAAATTTTCAAGTTATTCAAGTACTAATAATCTGTAATCATTACAAAGCAAAACAAATAGAAAATGACTGCCTTGTCAAACATCATAGAAGCAAGATTAGGGCTTAACCCTAATGCATTTTTACATCATGGAGCAAATTCATCAAGGCAATTGAGTTAGTATGACAGCAAACTCTGTGCACCTTTGCTTTATATATTGATAATGTGATGATCAATTGAAATCATTTTTCAAGCCTATACGACGAACATAACTATTCGTCATCTAGATTTACTTACTGATTTTCCAGTCTACTATAATTCATAAAAGCCAAAAATGTTTGTTCATTGAGGTCTTCAGTGTTGGCTAACCTTGAAAGTTCGAAATGAAAATTTGTGAGAAACCAAAAAAAAAATTAATAAATACAATGAACTTTCTCATTTAAATAGATGCAGACCCATTTTTGATAAAACCCCTGCTTCAATACACCCACATTTTTCAGGTTTTTCGCCAACTGGTGCTAGTAGTTGTAGCCGTTTGATGGTTAGAAAGATTAGAAAATCGCTAAATTCCTCAACCTATGTTTTTATCTTAACCTTGTCAAATGCTCCATGCACGGCTACAATTTTTCACTTGTGCCACTCCTGTCCCCAGAGAAGGTGATCCACTTGTGAGATACTGAAATTGAAAAATACAAAAAAAATGTGTGTTCTAATATTGAACAATTTGATTAGTTTTAGGTCGTGATACATATATCGAGAAAAACTAAGTAATAAGGCTTTACTTCTCAGCTATTAAATCACTTCAGATGACTTGTAAACGCTTCGAAACATGATTCAAGTAAATTATTTGGAAATGTAGTGTAGAAATTCAATGAGAGGAAGCAAGATACCCACTTTGCTGCTCAGCAATATAATATTGATACTATGAAATACAAAGAAAGGAAAGATTTAATTTAAAAGGTTCAATTGAATTTGATGCTGAAATTGTCTTTTGAATTTTGATATATCCTGTATTCCCAATTGTTAACTAATTGTTTTTTTTTATATATGAAAATAACCAAATGTTTAATAGTCCAGGTCAATTGGCTTATCTCGTATAAAGCCCCCATGAAAAAAGAAAGGAAAAAGACACAAAAGATAGAAACATTACTTTCTGGTCTTGATATCGGTCAAGGTCTTTGCCATTTCTTCAAAAGACATGGATCCAGATTGCTTGATACTTTCAGCCAACTTTCGAATATCATCGTTTGAAAGTCTGACTACGAAGCTTTCATCATTCACAACAAAAGCATCTTGTAATCCATGAGCAATCTTGCTTTCCTCTGGATCACTAATAGGCAAGTACTCACCAGACTTGAGAGTGTGTAATCTTTGTCGCATTTCTTCTTTGAGCTCCTTTTGCTTTTCTTCTTCCTCCTTTTGCTTTTGTACTCTTAACTTTTGTTCGCGCTCAGCTTCTTCATTGCGTTTAGCACGCTCTTCACGCTCCATAGCAATCAAATCGCCAAACTCCTGGTCATACTTTTCCTCTTCAGCCCGACGAGCTGCGGAAACATCACGCATGTACTCGTGATATGCTCTCTTTTGATCTTTTCGCTTTAAGGATTTGGCTTTTTTGGCACCAATTGTTCTATTTTGTCGGGCCATAGCTGCATGGTCCCCTCCGTTGCCAGCAGCAGCAGCCATCTCTTGTTGTTGGAAATCCATGGCCTGCTGATCAGCAAGCTGAGCATTGCGCTGTTCAAGTTCGAAATCAACAGCGTCGTCATCTTGGAAGTCTTCAAAATCTTCAATGCCAATGACTCCCTGGCGAGCAGGTGCAGGTTCAGCAGCAGGAACTGCAGCAGGTTCAAGATCCCTGTTTTGCTGGGTATGGTTGTCTTGTTCGGTCTCAGTATGCTGTTCTTCTGTCTGCTCAGAGCCTGGCTGTTCAGCCACGCCCTCAGGTAAAACGCCTCCATTTAAAGTTTTAAGGTCATCCAAAGAAATAGAAATCAAATTTTCTGGGTTGTGTGGATCAGCAACCACATATCCCCGTGCAACTTCATCATAGAAAACTTCTGGTGACTTGCCGTACTTATCTTCAAGAGACTTCAAAGGAGAATCGCCGATGGATTCTTCTTGCGCGGCTTCTTTTGGTTGTCCATTTCTAGCAGTATATGCACCAGGAATAGCCATATACTGTTTTTTCTTTCCAAGACCTTTTTTGCTATGTCTGAGGACTCCTCTAAAAGCAAAGAAATAGCCAATTACACACAAAACAAGCAATTGAAGATATCCTGTGATTCCAGCTGAAAGGATTCCGCCAGATGAATCGGTTTGGTCGCTCATTTTAAAAGAAACAAAAAGATGTATTGATGATGATTGCTATTTGCTGCTTTAAAAAATGTTCAATGCTTGAAAACAAAATTGTAATGAAAAGAATGCGTTTCTGTGCTGTTTTATTATCATACAATTTCCAAGTCCAATTGATGATAAATATTGGTTTTATTAGACAAAGAAAACTGTTGAATGTGTAGTAAGAAGAAAGAAAGGTGAGTCGACCTTTAACGTGTTTAGTTGCTGGCCTATTATGCTCCTAACATGAGGGGCTGCTTACGTCATGATGCACTAATTTTTTTATCTCTTAATCATAAGTCACCATATATAACAATGTACAACAATAAAACTGGAAAGAATAAGCAATTGGGATACAGAATCAAGGCACAAAGAAAAAACTAATAAGGAAGCTTGATGATGTTCAGAAAATTAGCCGGCCGATCAATAAAATACCGGGTGGTGAAATAATGGTATTTGAACAGAGCGAGCCAACTATGAAAGCCATGAAACTAGTTGGTCAGGTAAATGCAACAACAATAGCAAAAAAGAAAAAACACCTGAACGAAAAAAAGAAAGCACTAAAGCTGAATTTATAGGTACTAGAATGGGAGATCAGACAAAACTGTAAAAAAAAACATTATATAAATAAGTTCAAATGAAAGCAATAAATGTTGTAGCTCGTATGATAAAATCAACCTGAAGAAAAACGTATTGATTGTGAGTGTAGACATATGCTTGAAGGTGTAAAAAAAAATCCTTAGGGAAAAACTACAGAAAATCAAGTAATAAAGCATGTAACAGGATGTTGGCTGTGGTTTCCCTGCTTCTAAATGTTAATATTTTATATCTCTACCCATGATAATCATATCATATGTGCTGCTGCTACTAAAATGAAAAGTATTGCTAAGATTAGAAATCATAAAAAAGCTGTGCTAGTTGTACAGGCTTTAGGTACACCACTCGTGAACCTTACGACCCTGGAGTTCTTGTCTAAAGATATATGGGTTACCTGTAGATAATGATATACTATTACTATGGAATTGGGACTAAGGAAATTCAGGTAGATCAGGCACTTTGGAGCAATGTCCAACCAAATGAAAACGGATGCTGAAGCGTACGGCGAAAAGCGCTAAAGTTATTTTCTCTATTTGATTCATCTTATAAACAATGCAAAATCCATGGGAAAGACCAATGAATATTTAGCCAAACATGTGTACAATTAGACTAAAACGTAATGTTTTCAAAACAACTAGGATCACGTGATTGTATAAGCTGGTACTAAAAACTAGGTAGTATTGAAAATGTTGAAGATGGGTTTCGGCAATGGATCATATACACAAATTGAAATCAAGACAACTATCATCAAACAATTATTGAATTGTTGGAAATTTGTCAAATAGCAATTAAACCACATTGGCTTTAGAACAATCATAGAAAAAATCTCGGCATTATTCGAGTTCTTACATCCATTCTGTTTTATGATTGTATTTTGGGACTAAAGAAGCCAGGCTTGGTTTTGTCGTAAATTCGAGGTCTCAAGTTACTAGTGCTCGCTATTGAGCGAGCTAGCCTCAAATTTGCTACCGGAACTTGAGAAGGCAACCTCGCATTAGTTTCTAACAACGACGAGGAGTTTTCTGACTGGAATCCGAAAAGGTTTTTGCAAGCAGTTTTTGTAGAAGAACCCATAGAGGAGCATGGGGAAGCCAGATTGTATGGTTCTGTTGTACTAGAATAAGTAGAACATGTCGATAGTGAAGAGGAACTTCGAGGATTAAGTTCAGGCAAAAGAGATGTAGATTTAGTTGCCGTGTCCAATCTATAAAAACTATTGTTTTTTTCGAAAGGTGAAGTTGAGTATTCCAAATTATCAGGTATCTTGCTAGGTTTCCAAACAGATTTCCGTGTAAGCTCGGGGCTGAGATTATCTGCGAAAACCGGCCCAAAAAGACCTTTTTTGTTTTTTTGTTGAAAGCTAGGGCTATCCTTAGTATTGGCTAAACCACATCTCTCCAAGGATGCTTCAAGATTCTCATAACGGCTCCGGAAAGCTTGCCGAGATTGAGGTCGATAAACATTGTCAGAATTTTTTTTCATAGATAGCTGAGGCATACTTTGACGAATACGGAGTCGAGTTACCGCTGAATTATGTTGAAACAAGGCTCCGGATGTATTCTGAAACTTGAATCCACTGCGGTCCTGGCCTGATGAGTATTCTGTTTGTTTGTAAGATTGAAGCCCAGAAAGATGGCCAGGGTTTGGGCATCGTGAGGGAGTTACTGGTTCCTTTTGGTTAATTGAGCTTTGATGAGCTGGACTAGAGAAGCTTTCATGGTCTGGCTTAATTCTTTTAGAATCACCTTGCTTGTCTTGTTTGCTTTGGTTACTGTAATTATCGCTTGAAAATAATTCGTTGCGTGATGTTAGAAGTTTAGCCGCGGAGCTCAATTGGGGTGAACTGTGGTTTTCGTGTTTGTAATGAGAGTCCAGGTTTGATTTTAGATCCAAAACGAAAGGCAAAGCCGGTTTTTGACTCAGAGGAAGCCCAAAATTAAAACTTTCGCACTTGTTTTTGCAATTGTTCAAGTCGGGATCAAGGTGTGACGTATGAGATTTGTTTTGTTCGTGGACTGCTGTATGTGTGGAACATGCTAATAATGACTGTAACTGGTTCACAACTGGTTTCGCCGCTACTCCTGGAGTGGCATCTTGAAAATCATTTAAAACTGGGTCTGACGAACTTGAAACGACAAGATTTTCGTAAAAGGTGAATTTGAAACTGTTTGCACGCTCATCGAGAATTGAATGAAGTTGTATTAAGATGTTGTTTAATCTTTTGATTTTGAGTGAAATATCCTTTGTAAAGTATTGAGAGCTTTGGGAAGAATGACCAGAAACAGAAATTGAGCTCTGTTTGCTAATGCTTTGTTTGAGCATACCAGTTTCCACAGAGTATAAGCTACTGTCAGTCGTATATGGCTCAATACATGAGGTAGAAGTCTTGCTCAAGATTCCGTTGGCCGATTCTTGGAGTACTGCCGTATTTGAGTGTGGAAGCGAGACTGTATTATGCTGCTCCCATATAAACTCTAACAGGTTATCGAAAAGTTCGTGTATCAAGTCTATATTAATGTCCATAACTAAAAACTGCTGAAAAAATGAAGAAAACTGTACAATTAAAATTCAAAAGTCTAACAATGAGTAAGTGGGTAAGAATATAATGGATCTGGTTGTTTACGACCGCTGTAACTCCCACAGACAGGGGTGTGTTTGATGTACATTTTTGGGTCTAATTAAGCACACGAATAAGAAAATAAGAATTAATGGAGTGACAAAACTGTGGTTTTGATGGTGATTTCCTGGGATGCTATAATGTATTTTAAAAAATATTATATATATTGTTTACAACTTGTGTTTGAGTTTTCCTTCCGCAAGAAGACGGAAACGCTCTTGTGGGTATCCCTTGGCAAACATGTCAATGCCTGCGAGGACCTCATCATGCTCAGCTTCAAGAAACTCGGACTCATCAGCTTTCTTCATGAGCTTCTTAGATATTGTCAAACTTTCATCGTGCAAATGCCCAAACTTTTTGTTGATCCATTCCTGAACCATTTGGTTAAACTTGTCTACATCCGGATAGTCGCTAGTTTTGACCAAATGGTTGACGAACCCCATGCGATAAAGTACATCAGCCTTGACAGGAGATGATGCAAGAAGAAGCTCACTGGCAATTGAGTGGCCCAGGCGTCGTACTAGGGTGATGGAGGTAAGGCCCTCTGGTGGAAGACCCAAGTTGGAAAATGGGGTCAACAAGTATGCTGAGTCCCTAGCAATCACCACGTCAGCCAAGGCTACAATTGCGGCAGACAAGCCAATTACTGGACCATTTAGTGCCACAACAAAGACTTTTGGATGGCTGTAAAAGCTATGGCCAACTCTAAAATTTCGCGCGCCAAAGCTATAGCTGTACAAACTTCTTCCTTGTAAGTATTTGGTGACTTCTTCAGGCTCGTCTGCATCGTTAATATATGTCAGATCGTAAGAATCAACATTACGATCTTTTGGATCAATTGTAGCACCAGCACTGAAAAACTTGCCGGAAGACTGTAAAAGTGTTACAGTGGTGTTTGGATCATTAGCAGCAACATTCATCAATTGTTCAATACGGCGGTATTGAGCCTGTGTCAAACTATTGAACTTTTTGGGATTGTTCAAAGAAATGACAGCTGTTTTCCCAGAAACATGATAAGTGATGCTAGAAGATGACATGGTTGATATGGTAGAAGTGGAGGGTTTGGTGATAACAAATGGCTGTGAAAATTAAGCAGGTCTAAGGCTTTTATAAATTTCAAGCCTTGGTATCAAGCGGGGCAATTATGCCTCGGCTGTGAAATTAGCGGGACTGAGTTTTTAAATAAGAATCCCACATATTATCATCTACCAAAAGTTTTATGAGCTACAACTCGACTCCTCGGCATGGTACTGAATATCTAGATCTGTTGAAGTAATTTACTACACTGCATCTATAACTGTTGATTTGTATCAGTGCTTAATACCCATTGGATTACCTATCCAGTATGAGTTCAGATGTTTTCAAGACATGACCAGCAAATACCTACTTTAGAACTACCCCATTCAGACAAGAGTCAAAAACCCACATTTCTTTCAAACGTCATTCATCACAGCGATGTTGATCTTAATTGAAGGTTAGTTTTATCTGATAATATATGTATCACGTGTTGGAAAATTTTCTCCGCCAAATACAGCCGTATATGTTTTTTCTTGAATTACCAGCTCTAAAATATATTGTTTTCTTTTCAATATATTGGTTCAATATTGACTAGTTCCAAACTTACAAAAACAAAAACTAACTTGATCTCTGCTGGTTTTCTCTATTCAACCAGTAGTATTTCATTTACAGAGTCTGATTTAATAAATATCGGCTCTTTCTCGCAATTCCGGTATCCAATCTGCGCCTGGCTTGTCACAGCACCAGGCTGCTGACTTTGTGCCAAAAATCTCGTTTCTACTCGAAACTAAATACTATCAAACCACTACAAAAACCCCAAGCAACACATCCACTTGTTGATCCGTTAAAGATGTCTATTTTTCATCAAAATAAATCTTTTTTGAATTTGCCGCCAGTTATCGGGCCTGCAGGCACTATTCCTCAAAATGACATGGCTCCAGGAAAGAAAACAGCTGCCAAATTGAAAAAGAAGATTGCTAGTGGTACTGATACTCCTATAGAAGATACCGCACCAGCCCCGGATGCTCACCAATTAAACATCACTACCAAATCTAAAACATCTATTCAAGTAATCACTCATTTGACTTCCGATACACCAGCGCCAGCAATCATGCTACAAACAGCAAAGGGTGATCGTCACTTTTTTGGCAGATTTGGCGAAGGTTTACAACGTGCCATCAACCAAAATCGTATCAAGTTTTCTCATGTCAAAAACATTTTCATCTCTGGTCCAGTTACTTGGGAATCTGTTGGAGGTTTACCTGGCATCATTTTGACGCTTGCTGATCAAGGTGTGTCCAAGATTGCGCTTCAAACTGCTGTCGACAACCTTTCTTGGGCCTGCGCCACCTGGCGAAGTTTCATTTTCCGCGGTGATCTTGGATTCAATATTAACAATGCTGAACAAAACATGTACTATGACGATTTTATCTGTGTGAAGGGTGTTTCTGTATATCCAAATACCCTTACACCTGAAGAGTATCATGCAAAATCTGTTGACCGTGCTGAAATCGATAGAAAGTCTAAAGATATTTTCGACAGAATTTTCCGCAATCAAAAGAACAATAACGATGGTGTACGAAAGAAGCGACTTGAAGGAACAGGAAGTGACCTAGCTGCTGTGTCTACTCTTTCTCTTCCAGAAACTGAAAAAGATCCTAGAGTTTCTTGCTTCATCATCCAAATTCGTCCTACCCGTGGAAAGTTTTTGCCCAAAAAAGCAATCGCCCTTGGCATCAAGCCAGGTGTTGAATTTTCAAAGCTTGCCAACGGTGAATCTGTTACTACATCAGAAGGCAAAGTCGTTCATCCTCAAGACGTTTTGGAGCCTTCAAATATTAACAACAGAGTTTTAGTTATTGACTGTCCATCAAGTGAATACGTTGAAAACATTGTTACAAGAAACGACTGGCGTCAATCTTTACAGCCAGAAAGAGAAAAGTCAGCAAAAACCGCAATCGACATTGCCGAGGGATACACCGAGCCCGTGTCAGTGGCTTATCATATTCTTGGAAAGGATGTGAACCCATTTGAAGGAAAGTACTTTGAATGGTTGACTGCTTCCGACTCTCCAACTTTCAAAAATGACTGTATGCATTTCATTACCCACCCAGACTACGCCACAGACGGAATTTCTTTTGACGCTGCTGCTCTTCTTAATATGAAACTTCGTGGAACGTTCCCAAATAACTTCAAACGTCTTTATACTGCTGATCCAGCAAAGAAGTTTCCTGATCCCGCAACCAATGGCCATAAAATATACCCAATGATTTCTCAAGGCACTGTTTCTATTGAGCCTCGTGTTATGTACCAGTCCAGTTTAGAAAAATGTGGAGGAAAAGTTGACTGGGAAGGCTTTGAAGAACAATTAGAAGATACCAAAGATGTCAAGCTTCAACAAATCGATGACAAAGTAGAGCCCCATTTACGAAATGTCGAAGTTGTTACATTAGGCACTGGAAGTGCAATTCCTAACAAGTACAGAAATGTCATTTCGACTTTGGTAAACATTCCTGGATCTGTTCCACGATCTGTTTTATTTGATTGTGGAGAAGCAACACTAGGAAACATGCGCCGTTTATACGGACCTGAAGGCTTGAACGAAAAAATTCAAAATATTGGACTTTTGTACATTTCCCATTTACATGCTGATCACCACCTTGGTGCAATTTCGTTCATGAATGAATGGCTTAAGTGCACCAGCGACCAACCAGAAAAATCTTTGTATGTGATGGGACCTTGGAAATACTTTGACTTTTTAGAAGAATGGTCACAATTAGAGTCGGCGATGGATCTCGGAAGATTACGATTTGTTGACAACGAAAGCTCTATTGTTGGTTATGGATTTATGAGCAACCCTAACGCTGCCAAGCCTACAAAGAAACAAAAGTATTGGGATAAGGAGCTTAAACAAGATTTAGGCTTGAATTTTATCAAAACCTGCAAAGCAATTCACTGTGAACTTGCTTACTGCGTTACATTCCAGTTCAATATGGACCAGGTTGGTGAAACTTCAGCATCTCAATCTCAACAACCAAAGACTTTCACTGTATCATACTCTGGAGACACTAGACCTACAGACTTTTTCGCATACAGGGTAGGAAGTGGCTCAGACTTGCTTATTCACGAAGCCACTCATGAGAACGGATTAGAAAAGGAAGCATACAAGAAGCGACACTCTACCATTTCGGAGGCTGTTGGAATTGCATACAAAATGAAAGCCAAATACACAGTTTTGACACATTTTTCGCAAAGATATCCAAAGCTTCCAAACATGGATGGTTTAGATTATGACGATGTTGATGTCGATACACATATGTGTACACCAGAATCCTGCTCACATAAAGCCAACTCCGAAATCACTGGCAGCCCCATACCTATGGACACCTCACCGATCAATGAGAACGGCAAAAGAAGCAGAGACCGTACTCCAGAATTTCGACAAGAAAACGAAGGACCTGGCTCTCGACGAAACTCCAACAGTTCTACCAAATCCAACGACTCTTTTGGAAAACACTATAGGCCACCTTTCCAAATTCCGCTGGGTCATATGCCCAAGTTTGCTCTAGCATTTGACGGCTTGCACTTAAAGATGGAGGACATTCCTTTGCAACGGTACAAGTTTGCGGAACTGAAAAAGATGTTTGAAGAAGTGGAAAAGATTGAGGCTATTGAAGATGAGGCTGAAGGGTTACAAGAAGGACAAAAGAATGAAGATTCATCTTTTGACGAGTTGAATGGGAAAAAAAACAAAAAGAAAAAGAGTAAGCCATAAACAGTATGTTAATTATATTGCTAGGTCTATATTAATCTTGTAAATAAATTATACTGAATTACTGATCAAGTTATAGCACTAATGTTCAAACCAGTTTGTTGCAAACTCATATACACCAAAACAAAAATACATGAAAAATTAGTACATTTGGTGCCTCTCATAATAATCAGATCCTTGCTAACAAATTTTTGATCAAACTATGCAAGTTAAGCTGCTAGTTTTGTCAAAATCAGCCACGTTCAAATCAAAAAGGGACTCCCCCTTTTTGTCATCATCCTCAAAATAACAGTTCTAAGGTTGCATTGTTTGATGAGCATTTCAAATTCAGATGCCCCGGTTTTATTACTAACTTGAGCATTCAGTAAATAGAGGATTGTCGATACGAAACAAAATAAACAAATGATAATGATAACAATAGGGAAAGTACTGTTAGTATGACTTGTTTTGGGCCAAAGTTTGAGTTTAGCATATAGGAAGAAAGAACTCCGGTACAAAATCAACATTAAGAACCAATTTGCTCGAATCTTGTACATGCATACACATATTTTTGTTCTTCTGAATGTTTTTAAGCTCTTAATAAAGCAGATGGCCGAGGCACATTTGAAACTAATATACTTATTCAACCTCTAGACGCTCTAAAAAAGATTTAGGAACCAAACTCTGTATGATTGATACTTGGGGACATATTTAAGTAAAAGAAAATATTGGCTAGCCGAGTGTCTTACAACTCATGCCATTCTTCATTTGTGTTTTTTTTTTTTTAAACAAACTAATCATTGGGTTTTATTCCTTGTTCAGAAAACCTTGTATTTTCAAGGCAATGCACTTCAGGGGTTTATTTACTTATTAGTTTATATTTAAAAGTTTTGTTTTTTTTTCTTCAAACAACAGCTCAGATGCTCTCTGAAATTACTGTGTTTCTTAAACTAGGAGAGTATCGTTCCATTACCAAAACAGATATCATGCCATGTCTTGAGAATGCCTTTCTTGCGCCAATGGTATTCTATTCTATTTTTTTTCCGTTTTTTTTTTCTGTTACAAACATTAAACGTGCGCGTGGCTTAACTCTTGACTGAAAAACGGTGTCAATGTTTGAAATATTTCAACATTTAGTTTCCGTCTAGACATATAATCATAAAAGCCTTAATGATAAAGGCTTTATTCGATGACAACGGCTTTCAAATCAATGAATATGATCTATGTGATAAAATGCATATGAAAAATGCTTAGATAATCTTTTTTTGGAATACAATGAGACACGTACGAAGCACACCACTTTGTAACTATCACGCAAGCTGACATAAGCACTCCAGGAATGATCTTACCACTTGAATCTGGAAAATGGTGAGTATATATCTCCAGCTTAATCCCCCGATTAGGCGAGATTCTGACTGACTAGGATTTTTTTCAATTCAGGTCTTGAACCCTACAAAAATCTATAAGCCATAATTTTTTTAAAATCAAAATTTCATCATGGATTTAGTATTAGAAACATGCGATAGCTTCATCTTGGATAAGATGTACGCTAAGCTTTTCCCAAAAACTCTCCAACTTCCAGAAATTGCTCAAAAGCTTCTCCAAGTGCAGTCATTACCAGACTTTTCTTCAATAATTCCTTCAACAGAAGCATGGACAAACACAACCTCTCTTATTTCTAAAGTCCCATTAGCAGACATTTTAAATTTTGATTCTCCCGAAGTTTATGGTAAAGTTCCATTCTTGTTCACGGCCTCTCATTATGTGAACGAGTCCCTGTTTCTTCGTGATAACATTTATCGTCAAATCCTTTCTTTAACTCTTATTACAAGTGTTTTTGGAATCTTTCTCTATCTTTTCACAGCCTTGTTTGCTTTCTGCACAGTCTTTGACAAGGAAACTTTCAATCATCCAAAATACCTCAAAAACCAAATCTACATGGAAATTCACCAAGCTGTTACTTCGATTCCCGGTATGTCCTTTTTGACTGCCATCTGTTTTGCTCTTGAACTCAAAGGTTACTCCAAGCTTTATTTCAAGGCTGACGATTACCCTCTATGGTACCTTTTCTTCCAGTTTCCTTTGTTCATTTTCTTTACCGATTTTGGTGTCTACCTGGGTCATCGTGGTCTTCATCACCCTTGGGTTTACAAAAACTTGCACAAACCTCATCACAAATGGATTGTCTCTACCCCATTTGCTTCCCATGCTTTCCACCCAGTCGATGGCTTCATTCAATCTCTGCCATACCACATCTTCCCATTCATTTTCCCTCTTCACAAAGTCTCGTACTTGCTTCTTTTTATTTTTGTCAACATGTGGACAGTTATGATTCATGATGGTTACTTTGTTATGAATAACATTATTGTCAACGGCACTGCTTGCCATACCATTCACCATTTGTATTTCAACTACAATTATGGTCAATACACTACCCTTTGGGACAGAATTGGTGGTTCTTACAGACGTCCTGAAGACAACTTGTTTAACGACAAGACCAAGAACGATAGAAAAACTTGGAAAGAGCAATCTGAGTTGATGGAGGAGATTGTTAAGGAGGTTGAAGGTAACGATCTTAGAGAGTACCGTAACGATGAGTCAAAGAAAACTAAATAGTTTCATTTATTACTATTTCTTAAAATAATCTTTATATTTTTATTTAATTTAATTGTGTACAATAAACTATAACTCAAACAGATTTTAAATTTTCTAAAATGCTTACAAGTTTTTTCTAGTTATTTTAGCAAATCCTGTGTTCAGATGATAAGGCTTTCGGTTCTCTAGTTACTCAAACTAGAAACCCCATGTCAAAGCACATCTTGTTTTCATATTGTATAAAAATAATAATTCACAAACGAATGTATAGTTTTCATAAGTTTCGAAATTCACCTAAACTAAATAAACGTTTGCTACGCGTACAATGCATCTGTTGTTATAGAATTCAATACTAAATTTGCTAAACAAACACCAAAAAGCAAGTTCTTTACTTAAAACGGTCATTTGCTTCAGAAGAATAATTTTTCCTTTTTTAAAATGGGTTACCTTTGATTACATAAGTCTAGTCATGTCAATATATATCAAAATAATTCTTAAAAACGGTTGTTTCGAAATATTTTGGTTTAGATAAACGTGAATCGAAAGTGTTTCTCAAGTGTTGAGCCATTGTTAAAAAAAATAATATCATCTACTATAATTGGCGCCCAAAAATTAAGCTAATTAAACAAAGTGTCAAATATTTATAAACCGAAATAGGTCACTAATTTTAACATTTCCAAATTAATTATATGTGTTTCACTTGTTAAAATTGTAGTGACATGCTAAATGTAAAGCACCATGAACGCTTTTTTGGTTGGGTTTTAGTTTTTGGCTGAGTGAGCAAAAGGCCAATCTATTTTCTTTTTCACATTCTAGCTATTCTTGTATCGTTTCTATATAATATTTCTGAACCGAAGCAATAAAAGGTAAAGTGTATTTAAGAATTTTTTTTATAAATAGAATACAAAAAGTAAAAAAAAACTTTGAGAAAAATAACTTAACAAAACTAAGAATTTAGATATTCCATTGAATATCTTCTATTAGACACAAACAAGATAAACTTGAGTAAAACGTAAAAATAAATGTAGCAAATAATGCCTTCAAATAGAATTTCTGCGATTGAAAGCCTTCCGAGGCTTTCCTTTAGCGGCCTCAAAGCCTGCAATTTTTGGAAACTGGTTATTCTTTTTCAAACCATCCATGTACCTGTGGCCATATAACGTTCCTAGCCTATAAATTTCATCAAACTTGCCAAAATCCAAAGTTGCATAGTTTTCGATGTTAGTTGGACGGAGATAGTAAACACCAGGTGTGGTTTTAGCTTTTTCAAGAGCACCCACAGAAGATACATAGGCTAATCTTTGCTGAATTTCTGCCAAATTAGGGACATTTGGGTGGCGTGAAAAAATATTCCAACGATTAAAGAGAACCCACAAACCAGATAATGAGTCGCCATATGACATTGGAGTAGTATCATCAACACTTCCAACATCAACAGCAAAAATGTATTTCGCACCCCAAGTTTTCATTTGCTCAACTGGCAGATTGTCAACATAACCACCATCCAACAACATGCTACCTTGGTCATTGATAGGCGGCAACAAACCTGCAAGTGACATGGATGCACGAATATATCGCCAAGCATAACCAGACTGATGAACGTCCATTCGAGAATGTGTGATATTAGTGGTGTTGACAAAGTATCTCAGCCAAAAGTCTTCAATTTGATAATCACCAAACGCTTTCCAGAGACCTCGATTGAACTCATGGCCTGTAGTGTACGATGTAGCAGGGTAAGTCAAGTCAAAAATCATTCGCCATAAACTGGAAATACGCATCGCAAACTGCTTAGTTCGACCATACAATGGAACGGTGTCATAATCTTTGGCATACAAGCCACCAACAAAAGATCCAATGGAAGTTCCTCCAACATAGTCAATAGGAACTCCATTTTCTTCTAGAGCCTTGATAACACCAATATGAGAAACACCTCTTGCGCCTCCACCACCTAAAACCAGACCAATAGCATTACCAGAAAGAATACGAGCGAGTCGCGCAAAATCATTTTTATGAGGGTATGTGTTTGAGTATACTGGCATTCTGCGAGCTTTGTACTTAGTGATGATTCCAGTTTGTATCCACTTGACCTTGCTTCGAATCAATGAAAATTTAGACTTGGTCTGATCAGTATCCATAGTACGCGAAATCTCCATTTGAATGTGGTGATGTGTGTTTACCCAGATACGATTTTTCAGCCATTTAGCAGTTAAACCTGGGGGAACATATCGGTCTTGATGCAATAAGATAAGCTCAGTTTTAGCTGTGGTCCTCATTGTAACCAGCAAACGTTCATATTCACCAATGTCAACTTCAGAAGATGCGTCAGTCAAAAGCAAAATACAATCTGCTTGAGCAATACATGTTCTTGTCCAAGGAGAAGCCACGGGTGAGTCTGCAACGTATAATACTGTTTGGTATCGTTCTTCCAAGTCTGCAAGATATCCAGACAGCTTCAAGTCACCAATTTTGCTGAATGCGTTTCGGCCTAATTTGTGCAAAACTGTGGCAATGTTAAGATGAAATACGTCTTGGCCAATGTCCTTGAACGCACTGAAAAGCTTTTTGCCAAAATCAGCAACTGGCATTCCCTTAGAAATTGGAATAATAGCAACTGTACGGAAAGTTGAGGATGGCATTTCATAACCTTCTAAAGATGGCGCGCCGAGTCTGTTAAGAACTCTAGATGCAACAAGTCGTGAAATCTCAATTGTTGTGGAAGGGTGTCTTCTTGCCAAAATTTCAAACAAATATCGCGGAAATCTAGCAAGTTCTGTTTCACGAATAGCGTGTAACGTGTATGGTCTTTTGGAAATCGTAAGAACTTCTAGTTCGCCTACAGACTCACCTTGGCCATATTCACCGTGAATTTTGATATTGTTTAGTGGGTCTCGCAAAACAGAACGAAGACGACCGTTTAAAACAATGTAAATTGCATCTGCGGCATCACCTTGGTTGAAAAGAACATGACTACCGGGTACTTGAACCCACTCCAAAGCAAAATCCAACAAAACAATAATATCAGACAAGCTCTCAGTTAACGTTTTTGCCATGCTCAATATAATTTGAGGGTACTTTTCTTGTAATATTTCAATTGATGATTGCGGAAGAAATCCAACATGAACATCAGATTTGGATCGAATTTCAACAAATGACTTAGAACCAAGAACCGATGCAACAAACCCGCTAACGTATCCAGGACTCACAGTGTATAGGTTGATGAAATTATCGGTTTTATCGCGATAGCCTACTTCCAATTCGCCATCAATTACGTAAAAAATACCATGCGACTCATCATTTTGTTCCACCAACACAGATCCTTGTCGATAATAAATGATTTCAAGGCTCTGAGTAGCCTCGATTTGAGCATGATCAAAATAATTGGAATTTGAGCGAGATACGTCATACTCTATATATGGGCCCTTTTCTCCAGCAATGGAAAAGTTATTGATTATATTGCTGAAAGAAGTACGGGACCGGCGCTTGTTATCGTCTATTGCTGTAATAAGTGGACTTGCAGTAACAGAAAGAATTGATTCGTTGTTGGAAATAGACCCTTTGTCAAAACCAAGAATAGTGAAAATACATTCAGTGACAGCAGCGCGCAAAGCCGAGTCTGTTGTCTCCTCATCTGCAGAAAACTTTATTGTTTTTTCACTTGCTCGAGATAATGGGACGTTTGTCAACAAGTCTCCAGGGTGAGATTCCGAGGGGTTCAAAACGACTTGTCGAGATTTGATACCTTTTGTACTTTTAGGGAGGTTGTGGCGTGCAGATTTCTGAGGTTTAGCAAGATAAACAAACTCATTGGAAGAAATATCAGGAAGCACCTTTAAACAATCTTGTATACCGCTGACAGCACGATCTTTGAGATATTTTGGAATCTCGCTTCTTCCCTTTTTATTCAAGCTAAGTTCTGATTTGAAAATCTCTGGTGTGAGATCAAGATAATTATGGGCAGTTCGGAATGTGACACGAGAAAGACGGGTAAGAACAACTTGGATAATATGAACTGCTGCTTTAGGGTATTTCAAAACTAGTTTGTGGAACGTGCGCTGAGGAATAATTGCAATTGTTGTTTCTTCTTTGGCTTTAATAAGAACCTCATCTAAGTGAATATCTAGTTTGTTTGTTTTTGGAGTCTTACTTCTAGGAGGGGATGTACTATTTAGATCAAAAGATAGTTGACTGTCACTGCTTGATCTCTTGTTGCTCAAGCTTCCAGTAAACAATGACAAGACTGTGAATAAAGAAGAGATTGGAGCGCCACGCTTAACTTCATTAATCAGCTGGTATCTTTCACCATTGATATAAACCTCTTGTTCCTGGGGTTTTTTGTTGACCTCTATATCAGAAGTGGATGGCACGTAGAGTTGAATTACACCATCTACTACAACTGAAAACCCATTATGTTCATTCAGCCTCATCACCTCACCTTCTTCAAGTTTGTATGTTTGCATTTGACGAGTCAGTTCATGAAACACCGAACGTTCTAGAAAACCGAAAATTTTAATGGCGCTGAAAAAGTCTTCCAAGTACGAAGAAAATCCCGATTTTGAATCATTGGTCTCTGTAGTATCCATGAACAGATCCAGCTTTGGTTGCTGGCGAGGGACATCTGGGGGTAGCCTAGAATAGGTAGTAAGGTACCAATAACGTATGAAAGCCCATAGTATCAATCCAACTAATACAAAAGACAGTAATAGTGATGATAATTTCAAAGTGACACTGAGTCGCCTACTAAGCAGCGAGTAAAGTATATACGACACAGATTGTATCAGACTGATAATAATTCTGAAAAGGAAAAAGACTAAAGAAACCAAAATATTTGAAGCCGGTGGTTCGTGAGGAATTGGCTCTGACATGGTATTAGTATTGATATTGGTATTAGTAGTTGAATTTGAAATTATTGTTGTTTAAATTATTGTTTGGGTATGGTAGGAAGAAGAAAGAAAGAAAAAGCGAGTAAGAAAGGGAATCAGAAGGGGAATTGTGGTCAAATCGCTGCTCGGAGTTGCGTTGAAACTAGCAACCTATTAAGCCAATACATTCTCACATGTTCCAAAATAGTTCCTTTTTGATTTTGATTTGATTTTTGATTTATTGTTTATAGACGTGGCGACCTACTGGCACTATGACAAGTGATGTCATAGAATGTGCTACACAATTACTAGATAACACCAAATAGACAGTTCTTTTTCTTAGCAGTTTCATAACACCAAATGTAACAATATTAGTCGTACTTCCTGGCTTCTCATACTTTCCTGATTTTCGTAACATTTCAACACATTCTCCGTTTCAAATAAGACACAACCGACACGATCGCTTCTTGCCTCATCAACTTAAGTTTTTCGAGAGTTTAGCTCGAGTATGATTTAATTCATACCCACTTGACTCTCTTTGCCGACTTCAGGGTTTGTAATCCCATTATGGATTTCAGAAAGGTTACAGTTACCTGTATTCCTTCCTCGTTTCCTAATCGGAACTTTGTGTCCAAGTCTGCCGAGGACTTTTTGAGTTGATCTCTCCCTTCAGTGTGTTTTGGGCACTTTGAGTATGTGCTCCACGTAAAAAACAGTTCCTGGCAAAATGCTGAATTTTTATCTTGTTTTATGAGAGCTAATTAAGTATCATATACGACGAAGAAAAAAAATTTCAAGGTTAGGGCATCTGACTTGACAAAATATAGAATCACGAATTTTTTCATGATTTTTCTATTCATTATTGATTTTTTCAAGGCAAAGAAAAAAAAATCTATATAATGTATACTTTTTCATTTAGCCTACGAAATCAGCTATGTCATTCTCACAAACTAGGGCATTCATTACGATATGCTTCAACTCGAAAAAAGGCGCTTGCTCGCCATGAGAATGCTTTAAAAAAAGATTATGATAAAATGCGCCAGATGGAAAATAATGTCAAGATCAAAATTGATCCAACAGCTGTAAATGGGTTTGAAGTATGTTATAGCTGAGAAATTCATTTTTTGAGAAAACCACACTGACAATTGTGCATTTTTTTTTTTTTTTAGGACCTTGGTTTAAAACCTGCTGTAGTCAAGAGCATCTATGAAGCATTCCCAGAAATCCAGAAACCAACTCGGGCTCAGAAAAACATGTTAGCATTATTAAACTCGGATCTTTCATTATTACTCAAATCCGGTGCAGGAACTGGCAAATCATTAGCAACAAGTCTATTTTTGCTTTCAAACTCTCCAACTCTATCAACTTCGACCGTACCATCAGTAACAAATCTTTTATTAGTTCCCAGTCCATCGTTAGCTTTTCAATACTACACTCAAATATCCAAAATGTTAAAAAATAGCCCACTAAATATTAACAGTATTGTTCAACATGTTTCCCGAACTGATCAACAAGGTGAACAAAAACAAATTGATCTTTTAGAGCAATACCCAGGACCGCATATATTAATTGGAACACCAACTAGAATCTTAGACATTCTTTCTTCCCCCAAAAAATCTGCATTGCCCTTGTTCAATTTGTCTAGCATTGTACTTGATGAAGCTGAAACACTGATACCCAAAGCACAAGTTTTTTCTGTTCTAAAGCGAACAAACAACTTGGAACATGACCACAGTAAATCAATACCCACACAGATCTTGTTGAATCACATTGTTCCATGGCGCAATACTTATGTGGAACAAAACAGTAAAGTTTTTGTTCCTTTGAAGTTTTTGATTGAATCGTCAAATGCTAGCAATTACTTGAAAGTGGTTGCAATGAAAAATAAATGGATATCTGGAAGACCAATGCCTCGACTAGGAACTGATGAGCAAGATTATGATTACGCTGGTTTTGATAAACAGGAACTTCCAAATGATGTATCTAGCTATTTTGTCACATATAACTCATCAACAGGTCAATTGACAGATACTGATTATGATGTTTCGAGCGTTATTCCTGAATTTGACACAAATGCTTTAAAAGCAATTGCTGATTTGGGAAGAAGAAGAGTCAGTCAGAATGTTAAGGAGTATGCCTCGTTAAGCAAACAATCTAGAGAAAAGTTAATGGAAGATTATGCAGATGCTCTTTCAAAGACAATGGCACTTTCTAGTAACGTCAAAGCCAATGATGGTGAGAATCCCAAAGAATCTGAAAACGCCAAAAAGGAAGGAAATGTACCTGCACCAAAACCAAAAAAAGCACTTGTCGTAATTCCTGAAGCTTATTCCCTTCCTTTATTCTTGTCAGTTTTGGAGAAAAGACACGGAATCAAAGGTGCTTCTATTTGGACAAAACACAATGAATGCAAGTTTTATTACAAGAACGAGCAAGGCGATGCCATTAGTATTGATACTGACACATTTTTCAAACAACAACAACAACAAAGTGAAGAGGCCTCACAAAAGCAAGAGGATTCAAGAGAAGAAAAAGACTTGAAGGAAAGAACAAAAGAAAATGAACCCAGTGTTTTAGTGGTCAGAGCTCGTGAAGTGGCTGGCTTGGATTTCCCAGGTCTTGATCATATTTATGCGATTGGTTGGGACAGCATATTGCAATCCAAGACGTACTTGACAGTTGCCGGAAGAAGCAGAGCAGCATCTGCACACGAAAAGGAAAGACGAGTAGAATCTCCTCGCCAGCAACAACAAGGTTCTGACGAACCAACAAAGTCTGTAATGGAACCCAAACAATGCAAGTTTGTTGTCATTTCATTGCTCGAAAACACAGAAGATATGAGATACAACATCCTGATTGCAGGAACGATGAAAAAACTTTCAGTTGAGCAAAAGAAAATGTTTTAATGTTTTGTCCAATTGACTTATGTACATAGTTCTTATTAATGATATTTTTAATTATTTAATTTCATTCCTTATATATTTAAGCACTATTGACTTGGCTTTGTTATTTCACAATTTCAAAAAAAAAAAAAAGAATATATATATTTTACATGGACATTTTTAAAATCTAAATTGTATTTACACATATATCATTATCAAGCTTTTTAAACATTTGATGTACGTCGTGGAGGGGGTGTATAAGATCGGCTTCTGCTTCTGTCATAAGACCTTCTTCTCTTGTACCCTCCGGGACTTCCACCGCCGTTGCCTCTTTTAGGGCTCGCTGAATAATCTCTGTATCTTTTAGATCTGCGGCCATCAGGAGACTCTGAGCGATCACGTTTGCCTGGTCTATAGGTATCAACTCCTCTTTTCTTTTTGTTTCGCTTATCGCGTTTAGATTTGTTACCTCCATTACCATTACCATTTCCGCCTCCATTGTTTCCGTTTCCTCCACGACGATTTCTGTTGCCACCACCGGATCCACGATTTCGCGACTTGCGAGGTGGAGGAGGACTCAAAGTCTTTGGGCCGAGCAGTGAACGAACAAATACAGTCTTACCGTCAATCATTCCACCATCCATTGATGCTTCAGCACGATTAGCTTCTTCAGGAAATTTAAAAATCACATAACACGAATAACCTTCCAGTTTCTTGAGCATCTTGATTTTTTGGCTAGGTCTTGAAAACCAAACAGACTCAATGCGCCCGTAGCCGCCAAAAATTTCACGAATATGATCTTCGCGAATGTCGGACGTGATATTATCAATGACAATTTTTCCATAGGGAGCACCGCTACCGCCGCCGTTGTCTCCACGATTAGATCGTTTTCCACCACGTCTTTCAGGAGATGGCGAGTAAGAGCGATAGCGAGGGGAGCGAGAGCGGGAATAGGAACGAGAGCGCGAGCGAGACGAGTAAGGCGACCGAGAATATGAACGATTGCGACGAGGACTGTATGATGGAGAGCGAGAGCGGGAGTAAGAAGGAGATCTAGAGTAAGATCTGTCTCTAGAGTATCTGCGAGATCTTCTTGGAGAGTTTGACCGAGAGCGGGAATAAGGTGATCTTGAGCGGGAATAAGAACGAGAACGAGAACGAGATCTGGCTGGAGATACAGGATTGCGGCCTTGGCGGTCGTTATCATTATCATTTTCGCCGCGGCGGTATGTGTGAGGAGGCGTTCGAGATCTTGAATGAGATGGTGGTCTTGATCTGGGTGATTGGCGAGGCTTAGGCTCTTGGACAATATCTTCAACCGCATCCTCATTGGTATCTTCGGGTTTAGAAGCAATGCCGTCTTGGGCTTCTTGCACACTATCGTCAACTACATCTGTAGATTTGGTATTGTCGAAAGACTTGGCCTCAACAGAGTCTGTTTCTTCAGAACTCGTTTCAGGTAGCTTGGAATCTATAGGTAATGGTTCAGACCTAAATAAATTTACACGAATAAACCCAAGTTAGCAATTGACTTTATAAAGTTGGTTTTTGGGCTTTTTGCAAAGCTTTATGAAATACTAAAAATACATACATCTTTGAAAAGATAGATAGCGAAAAAAGCAAGTTAAGAGGTGTGCACAAGTTGTGAGTGGACCAGTGAAAAAATACAAAAATTTTATACATGGGTTAGGAAAGTCATGTGCAGCGAAAAGTTACAGCAAGCTGATACTCACGTGATCTATACCTTCAATTTGGGGGAAAAAGTAACTAACTCAGGTACGGGTAGAAATTGAACGAAAAATCGATATTAATTATAATCAATGATGAATAATTAAAAATTATGATAAGAGGTTATGATTATAATGCTTTCAGTAATACGACAGAAAAATGAAACGAAGCAAGCCGTCTCGATTCAAGCAAGCAGTGAAATATAAAAATGAGACGATATAAACCAAACAATGAAATTTCATTTCTTTATTTGTGTACAACTGAACAGGTCTTCTCAGTAGATACAAAAATATAAACGAATGTATAAATGCTGATTATTGCAGGTTTCAAGATGAACAATCAATGACTAAAGCCAATGGAGTTGTTGTCATAGAGTCGAGACTCTTATACCTTGTGAACATGCTACGTTGTCTCATGACGAAAGATGAAAAATATAAAAAAAAAAAAAACAAGTAAGTTTGTACTCCTGTTTGTCGAAAATGCCCAACTATCCGAGTCAAGATAGAGACAAAGAGCCGTTTTTTGGGTTCTAACATTAATTTTTTTACATTTATTTTCGAGATAATAGTGATCAACACCATTCTCTTCCCTTTATCGCCGTTTACATGCCTATTGTTGTCTTGATGCTCAGCAAAAAAGAAAAAAAAAAAAAAAACTGAAACCAAGCTCAAAAAGTTTATACTTGGTGTAGTTTAGCGCAATTGCCATATCCACCTGGGGGGGGGGGGGGGGGTCTTAGTACCGTTCTTAATTTATTTTTTTATTTGCTTTTTTGGATGCAAACTGGTTTACGATCCTTGGGTTCAAAACTGTTAAAAGTCAACATTGGCACAACAAACCGAGAAATGTATTGCTGTAACGGTTTCAACCTGATTTTGGGAAAAACACGTAAAACAAACAAAAGCAAAAACAACTACAAATGTGAAAACCAATACATGTGAATACATGAAATACAGAACTGGTGTCGAGGGGTTTCTTTATTCACTCTTTTCACATTTCGGCTATATATATTTTTTTTTTTACTGTAACAGTGACATTTGACGACGCATGGAAAGAATCAGCAGGCAGCGACAAGTAATAGCGAGTAAGCGCATGATCAGAATGAAGATATAAAGAAAAAATCAAGTTATTACCCAAGTAGGAAAAATATCAATATGCGTAGCCCAACTTGGGTTCTTGACTTCAAACAAACAACAAAAACCAACTTACAGCTAAAGTTTAGATCCTTCATGCAATTCTTATTAAGCACAACTTCATTACCGCTTTTCATTTTTTTTTTTTTCTTTTCGCAAAAGCTGTTTACAATTGCTTTTCTTGCAACAAAGCCAATAATCTGACAAAAACAATACATTTCACGTGCTGTCTCATTTACCTTTTGTCAACAGGGCTAACAACCAGCACATTTCATACATACAAGGCGAACAGTTTTCATTTTCAATAGACGATGATCGCCTTAACGGACAAGCAAAAGATGGGAACTTGGTTTGAAGAATAGTGCCACAGAGTACAAAGGAATATGATAATAAATACCTTTGTCAACTTGACGGAATTGAGCGTGTATATAAAGACTGTTACTAGTTTTACCATAAACTCAGTAAAACCTTATTCAAGACAGGTTTGGCAAAAAATATCAAAAGAAAATGAATAATAGTAGAAAAATAACAATAACCATTAGAAACTACAATGAAACTAACAACAATACGCCACAAGGAATTACGAGAAATCTTGATAACTAGAAGCATTAACTTTTTAACAATTTAAAGATGACTAGGAAATTAAGGCTACATTGCTATACAAATTAACCCAAAGAAAACTGTAAAAAAAAAAAAAGACGAATATAACAATCAATATGGTTTAAACGAAGATTACTAAGCATCGAGTATAAACAAATGAGACAAGCTTGAACAATAAAAGATCAATCATGAATCAAGATTTCAAAAGCCAAGGAATACAAGCCAAATAATATAACAATAAAAAATGAAAGAAAATTAGGAAAAGATGATGAAATGCATCTTTGTATATATTTTAAGATCTTTATTGGAAAAAAACATGTAGTATGAGTAGAAAAGCCAAAACAATAAAACCTTCACATAGTATCATTACTATTGTAAATTTTTTTTTTGGCTTTATATTGACAGCTGTGTATTCATAACCTTGATATCACCAAAAAAAAAAAAAAAAGGATTTTAATAATTGACAACAAGAAAGATGAGTAAAATGAGGAGACAGAATACAATATGTTTATACTTGTGGCTTCCTGATTTCGAACTTTGGCCAATTATACTGGATCAAACCATAAATTATACAGGAAGAATTTACCAAAGATAACGTTTCCAGGTTATTAATGAAACTATCCAAATAACTGATTCAATTATTCGAAATATGCCGGGGGGAAGTATTTGAAATCAAAATTGAAACTACCGTAGGAAAAAATAGCCTAGAACATCAATCAGAAATCTGTAAATAATACTTTTCCTTATTTATGAAATGGCCATGAATTCAAAATTCATTTTTTTTATTTTAACCTGTGAATAACGGCTTTTGCATGAAAAATCGAAGCAACTGGTATAACAAGAAAGGGGAAAAAGCGTACTTAGCTGGACTCATGCTGTTTTTTTTTTTTTTTTTTATTTTTTTAAAAAACTAAATCATAACGGAGTTGAGATAGCTGAAAGTAAGTGGATATGAAGAGAAACGTTTGATAAGATATTGACCAATGTGTTTTTGATCTTTTTACGTGATTCGCTTGAATTACTTTTTTATTTTATTTTGACACCATTTTTCAAAAGCCGTCAACTATGAGCGAGAAAATATTGTACAATAAACTCAATTCCTAAAAAGCAAACAAGCCTGGAGAATAACAGCCAGGCTTTGAAAAGTTTCAACAACAATTTTCAACGACAAAGTGTCCTAAAACAATTTTTCTGGGCAAATTTCTTCTTTAGACCAAAAAAAAAAGGAACGATGGGCAAATGACTAAATGATGTAAAGATCAAAAAAAAAAAAAAAAAAAAAAAAAAAAAAAAAAAAA